>CM055841.1:31726122-31776122 GCA_029490765.1 Euthynnus affinis | reverse complement strand
GTCTGTCTGTCTGCCTGCCTGCCTGTCTGTCTGTGTGTCTGTCTGCCTGTCTGTCTGTCTGTGTGTCTGTCTGTCTGTCTGTCTGCCTGCCTGCCTGTCTGTCTGTGTGTCTGTCTGTGTGTCTGTCTGTGTGTCCGTCTGTCTGTCTGTCTGCCTGTCTGCCTGTCTGTCTGTCTGCCTGTCTGCCTGTCTGTGTGTCTGTCTGTCTGTCTGTCTGCCTGCCTGCCTGTCTGTCTGTGTGTCTGTCTGTGTGTCTGTGTGTCTGCCTGTCTGTCCGTCTGTCTGTCTGTCTGCCTGTCTGTCTGCCTGTCTGTCTGTCTGCCTGTCTGTCTGCCTGTCTGCCTGTCTGTGTGTCTGTCTGTCTGTCTGTCTGTCTGCCTGCCTGCCTGCCTGTCTGCCTGCCTGCCTGTCTGTCTGTCTGTCTGTCTGTCTGTCTGTCTGCCTGTCTGTCTGTCTGTCTGTCTGCCTGCCTGCCTGCCTGCCTGTCTGTCTGCCTGTCTGTGTGTCTGTCTGTCTGTCTGTCTGTCTGTCTGTGAGGCTGAATGAATCTGTTTTATTTGCGTCATAACACTTGAACTTTGGTGTCGTGACTCATGTGGAGAGACGCAGGTTTTAAGTGAGCGATAATGTTTCATGTGCTGTTTTACAGTCGGCTTTTCTTTTGTCCTGACAGAGTGTCACCGTACAGCAGAGCGACTGTTTACTGCCGCTTTTAAAAAAGGCTGTTGACATACGCGGCGCTTACCGTGTGTGCAGATAGGATAACTCTGACTGTATGATTTCACACAGGAAGAAGAGGAAGTAGGGCTCAGCGCCTTGTTGTTTTGAGATACAGGAGGAAAAAAAAGAGGAGAAGAGGAAAATGGAAAATCTGACTGATGGCGTTTAGGTCTTTCGAGATGGTCGCTACGTCGGGTTAAAGGATCACGATGCCTTACGTTCCTGCTGTGACGTGACAGAATACAACTTTTCACGACCTGCATGACACAAATAGTTCACAATAAACATTACGACCCCGTTTGCACTTTTGCACTTGCTCGCCATCTGTATCTGGATGAAGTATATAAAAAAAAAAAAAAAAACGATTCCCCGAACACACGCTCGTCGTAATGCGATCACATCGGGCCAGACCGCGTCTGGAGGAGGAGGCGGTCTGGCTCGCTACGATGATCAGATCCCAGCCAGGTGTTTAACAACATCTGTACAGCGTTATCACATTTTTCATTTTAAAAAAAAATCAACCCAGCGAGCTTGAAAGGTCACCGGATTCTTCCTGCCGTCGTTAAAAAAGCTCAGGAAAACGCTAACAAGTCCTCCGTCCACGCTGCAGCTTATGTGGACTTCTAATCAGCAGGTCGAACATTTATTTTGAGGACGAGGTTAATAAGCAGTCTGAGTTATTCATATCAGGTAGATATCTGTCAAATTTACATCCTTCTTAAGATGAAAGTTCCCTCCTTGTGTTTCCTCGGACTTCATATTAGCTTCATATTAGCTTCATATTAGCTTCAGATAAACTTTTGCACAGAAGGAGGACTGTGGATTAAAGAAAGGATCTTCTAATTCATTCGAGCAGCTGACTAACTTCCCCTCCTTTAGTGTCAGGAGTGAATGCAAAGGTTCATTATCCTGATCCAGATGTTAATCCCACATGTAAACAAAACATCACAGCCGAACTCGGAAGCACTGAGACAAGAGAGTTTCAGCCCAGACCATGAAAACCAGTCCCAGACTGACCCAGACAAAAAACACATACTGTATGTGGACGTCAGATCACTAGTTCATCGCCAGGCAACAAGATAAGACAACAAATCGTCGTGCTGGATGCTCATTTTTTTGCCCCCCCCCCTCCCGACACGCCACTTCTGTCAAATCAGACCGTTTTTATCTGGCTGACATCATGAAGTCTGGACACGAGAGAGAGAGAGCAGAGAGAGACAGAAAGACAGAAAAGCCCAAGGTGCTTTTTTTGTTAAAGATGTTAAAATGAGAGTGGCTGCATCGCATCTGTGTCCGACATCTAGTAAAGAAAGAAAGGAAGAGAGGAAGAGAGAGAGAAAGGGAGGGAGGGAGGGAAAGAGAGAATATGAAATGAGAGAAGGCCGCTCCCTGTTCAGCAGGCGTGGACGGAGAGAATAATACAAAGAAACGGGACGAGCAGAGATCCCTCACCGTGGAGCCGGGCAGGGATGGAGAGGATGGAGAGGATGGAGAGGATGGAGGGATGCAGAGGCAGTGACGGTGGTCCTGCCGCTGAGGGGGGGATTTGTGTCGAGGCGGCAGGAATTAGGTTGGCCTTCGCCTCTACGCATGAATACTCCTTACACACACTCATAAATACACTCTGCCATGCTTTTCTACCTCCAGGTCCCAGGGCTTCCCTCCCTCTCTCTCTCTCTCCCTCTCTCTCTGTCTTTATCTCTCAAATTCAAACGTACGCTTTATTAACATGAAGAGGTTTTAATATGCAAAGTCTGAAGTGACGTACAGTTTAAAGACGTGATGCTGAAGGTGAAACAAGAAGAAGAAGAAGAAGAGACAAAATAAAAAATCTCCCCCACGTGCCTGTCCCTTTGCCTCAATCTCTCTCTCTCTCTCTCCACCCTTCCCCCTCCCATCCCCCATCTCAATCCTCCCTCATCCTCTCCCCTCTCTCTCTCTCTCTCCCTCCCCCGAGCCATGACCCCCTCCCTCCCTCCCTCCCTAACCTCCCTCTGCCTCCTCCCACCCCCCTCACCTCCCCCCCCTCTCCTGACCTCTTTCCTTCTGCCTGGCTGTACCTCCCCTCCTCTCTTCACCATCCTCTCCCTCTCTCTCGCCATGCAGCAGCAGTTTGGGCTCCACCCCTCCCTCCCTCCCTCCTCCCCTCCCTCCCCCACAGGACGACAGATACAGTCGATACCATCCTCACCCCCCCTCCACCCCCCACTCCCCCCTTTCTCTCTCTCCCATCACTTTCTTTTCCTTACAAACCAACCGCTGCTGCTGCTGCTTCTTTTTTTTTTCCTCTCACTGTTGACTCATTCAAATTACATCTTCCTCTTTTGCATCCCTCCCTCCCTCCCTCCCCCCTCCTCCCACCACCACCAACACCTCCTCCACCCTCCAATCATCCTCAATTAGAGCTGCTTTCTGTTTCTATTTCAACTCAATTCATTCAATCTTCCTGCTCTTTCTCTCTCTCCGTGTGTTTAAAGAACTCCCCTTTCTATCTTTTCCCTACTGCAGAAATGTTAATAAATTACACCGCACATCTACACTATTAACCGTAACCATTGGGGGGGGGAGGGGAGTGGAAATGTCTTTGTGGAGGTAGGAAACAGACATCCATCCTGCCTGCCAGCCTGTTTGGCACAAACCATTTATTCCATGATCACTTATTTAGTATCCTGTCTGCCTGAAAAGAGATACAGACGCAGATAAGAGAGAGAAAACCTGCTTTTTTACTGAGAGTAGAGTCGATTTAAAGGTGCAATATGCAACTTTTTTCCACTCATTTATCATTAAAAACATGAAATATAACCAGATATTTCACTACAGATGGTGTTTTATTCATGTTAGACACATTTTTGGGAGTGCATGTGGTGGCTGATAATATTATTAGTAGCATATTGCTTCAGCCACATTATAAATCAGTGGGTTTTTAACCTTTTTGACCTCCTAAATCATCTCTATGAGCTAGAAATATAATTTTATCTCCGCTTTTATTTGAATATTTTACATCCAGAGAACTGAAGAGGTGAAATTATGACATCATTTCCTGTCGCATGTTTTTATTTCTCTGCCTTTTATCCTGTTTCACGACCTCTTACATTTATCTTGCGACCCCCCCCCCCCTTTTAAATTTAAAACACCTGAACGCCTACTTGTGTGACCGCCCAAATGTCGGCCGGTTGCTATGTTACCGTTCCAGCTACTACGACTGATTTTCCTTCCTTTGTTTGAATAATTTGAGACAGAAAACTTTATCTATTAAAAGTTTTCTTGTGACCTCCAGATTCGGAGCTTCTGACACACTAACACACTTTTCCTGTCTTAACTGTTAAAAAAAAAAAAAAAAGTTTCTGTTTCTGGCTTTAAATACACTCATCGCTCTGTGTCCAGCGTCATAAGGAGGCAGTAAAGTGGGAGTAGGAAGAGCTTGACGATGATGATGATAATGATGAGGCGAGGGGTGAGGAGGGGGGAGGGGGGGGAGGGGTCTCTGTCATAATGCAGGCAGGGTGTTGACTGTGTTATTGTCTGGTCAGGCTGCAGACTGAATGGGGTTTAATCAAATAAACAGACACACCACTCTCTCTCTCTCTCTCTCTCTCCACTTGACCCCCTCAAACAAACAGCCTCCACAGCACAGCAGCCTCCCTCCGTCATGTCATAAACACACAAACACATCTCCACACATCTTAACTTTTAATTGCCGCCACCCAGGAAAGCATTAGCATTAGCTTCTTTTAGCGCACGTGCCTTTTTTTATAATGAACTTTTTCCTCGTCGTTTTGAGAGAGAGTCGCAGGTTCAGATTGATCACCGTCACCCCTGCTCACCTTAATTACCCCCCTCTTTATATAAAACACAAGGATTTATACAATAACATGAGCACATAGAGCGTACAGAGGGATGCAGAGGCGTCACTCTGCAGCAGATGATATCGCTGTAAAGCTGTTTTTATTGAGTCAAAGCATAAAAAAAAAAACAGTGTAAAGCGATCGAAGCGTAAAGCATGGACAAGTAATGATTTATATTGAAGAGCAAAGAAATAAGATGCTTTATAAGATGTTTACAGGCTGCTTTTGTTAGTTAGTAGACTTGTTTTGGAGTTTTTTTGATTCACATGTGAGTTTCTAGTCTCTGCATGACATTTCCTTCCTTCCTCTGTTGTGCTTTTACAGAAAAGTACACGGAGGGAAAGCAGTTAAAAAAAAAGTTGGTCACAAAAAAAAAGAAAGAATCTCATCCTCAGACGTGCAGCTGCTGCTGCTTCATATGATGGAAGATCGCCATCTGCTGGTCGTTAACAAACATCCCTCCCTGGAATGACGTTATAAATATGCAGTTTAATTGTGTTTCTATTAAATGTTGCAGGCAGCAGCTGTAACATCTGTAATGTTAACGAGCAGTTCACGCCGAATAAGAGCCGGTCTCTTGTTTGTCTCTTGTCCACGTGCACTTTCTGCAAAACACAACACAGCATGTTTATTATTAACATTAATGATAGTAGTAACTCTCTCTTGTCATTTATAGCATTTTCCTTTTTTTGACTTTGACTTTGAGTTGCTGGAGTCTTGTACTTCCATGTTTTAAGGTCACGGAGTTGTTATGAGCCTGAGGAACATTACAGGCTTCTTTATTTAAAACCAGTAGAAATGACTGAACACAAACCAGCAGCCCAGTTTACATTCATACTCCAGTTAATATTCATGTTGAGCCGTGCAGATGCAGTCGTTCTGTCTTCTCTGTGGTGTTAATGTGAGAGCAGTGAGAAAGATAAATTCATTTTAAGGTGACAGAGATGCATAAAAATGAATTTGCATGAAGGCTGAATATGTTTTTTATGATTTTGGATGAACTGAAACTTTTATTCTTTTATTACTTTATTAATCCCAAAGTGAAATTAAAGTGCTTCTATGTAGATTTATAACACACACAGACACACAGACTGCTGTATGTGATTGTTGTGTAACTCCATCAGCTGTTTAGTAGGAGGAAGTGACCAGGAAGTGAACAGGAAGTGAAACAAACGTTAAAAAGAAGAAGAAAGAACATTTTAAATCATCAATATCTCTGTCTCTCCTTTCAGATGATTCGTCCTCAGAGAGCGGCAGCGGGAACGGCCTCCCCGCCCTCACCCCTCCCTCCTCCGCCGTGACGGACGGCGCCATAGTCAGAGAGACCGAGGTGGTCAACGGCAACGGCGGCCCCGCCCCGCTGGACTTCAGCACGCCCACGTCCTCCTCCTCGTCGTCCGAGGACCAGCAGCCGATGAACCTGAGCGACCCGCCCCCTCAGCGGCTGCCCCTGTCCACCTCTCACCTGCCGGTCACCGTCTCGGCGGCGGCGGCGGCGCTGCTCGGCGCCCTGCACCCCAGCGCGCCCGAGGAGCTCCGCAGGAAGTACCCGCTGGCCGCCAAACCTCCCGTGGCTCCGCACCCGGCCCCTGCCTCTCACCCTGCCGCACACGCACAGCAACGCGCACACTCCCAACACACACTCCCAGTCGCACACGCACGCCGCCGAACTGCGGCTGGACAGGAACGGCAGAGACTACGGGGGCAAGGTGAGAGAACGCACACGTCATCTAACCTGAAGGCTTTTAGACACTCGGACACTCTGACCGTCGCTCCAGCCGGTCGGATCAAGTTCTAACCCAAAATCTTCATGATATGAGCCGACAGTGTCAGAAAAAATGATCAAATTATGAACTTTGAGATTATAGTTTAGCTCTAATCTCTAGTAAATAAACTCAAATTGAGCTAAAGTCATGTTCTGTGTAGGGCTGTAGTCAACCAAAGAAAATCTAACTAACATTGTAAATAATCTGCGACTAATCGATTAGTCTGCAGTCTGTATTTCTCTGTTTAGCGTCTTCAGGTTAGGCTAACCCATCGTTGCTAACTTTGGAGCTAACCTTCACTTTTCCAGCACTTGGAGAAACAACAGACGTGACTTTTTTTTAGCATTTAACTGACACACTGTAGTCTGTGCTGTACATTTACTGCCAGACTGACAACTTACCGCTAACCTTTTCCTCTGCTTCGCTCGTATCCACCGTCACTTTCTCTGCGTCCGACTCGCGTCACGCCCGTAACCGTTACACTCGTTTCCAAGGCAACGACACAGCGGTTGACTCGCGCGCTGCACAGACTCCCAAACGCTAAATATTTCTGAATGAGTGGATATTTGACGTTAATTCTGGCATTAAAACATATTTTTTGTCCTGGCGGGGGTTCTTGTTGATATAATCGTAGGAGAAACACTGATTCAGTAAAAGTTCAGTACGTTTAGTAAACGCTCCGTTACGTTGTGTACAGTTAGACCTCCGAGTTTGGAAGAGTCCAAAGTTGTGAAAACAGCGGGGGTGTTTTGAATACACCCCCGCTGTTTTCAAAGGTAGTTTGTTAGTCTGTCCCCCCGCTGCAGGAAAATAATGGAATAATCCCAGAAAGCTGCTGATGTAGCACTTTTCTCCTTATGAAAGTAACACGGAGATTAGTCGACCAATGACAATTTAGTCGGATGAGAGAGTATCGACCAACTAATCGACTAGTCGACCAGCAGACTACAGCACTAGTTCTGTGCAGGTAATTCACTGTTAGTCACTAATATTACTGTAAAATCTGCTTTGTGAGGACTGAGAGTGACACTATTATAAGTAGGTAGGTCATTATTAACTGCTGAAAATATGATATTTTGTTTTGAAGAAAACTCAGTTTGCTTTCGTTATGTGACTGAATAATCTGTGGAATTTATTTGTTAAGAAGTTGAAGGTTATCGTACAAAAGAAACCGCCAACAAAATGAAAAAGTAATTCAGTATTTTCATCTCAGCTTCTCCCTCTGCTGTCTGTCCTTCCTCCACACAGCTCGATCTCTCTCTCTCACACACCGGTCCTTTTTTAATTAATTGGCACATCCGTCTCAACTTATTTAGGATATCTTTGTTAAAACATGAAAGCTGATGAGAGAAAAAAAAAAAGAATAAATAAATAAAAAAAGGGATGGAGGTAAAAGTGAGAGGAGACGGAGCTGAATAGCAGAAACCTGACAAACAATACACACCGGCCTTGGAGCGCCACGCGTTACCGCCAGACGGTCTACCTTGAAGACACTAACACAGCTATATACAATGCACACACACACACACACACACGTTCACTTAGGTCACTTTTGGGGACGTTACATGCTACTTTCATATCCTGGAGACTCACCCTAACTTTAACCACTGACTCTAAAAATCAGCTTCAACCTGGTGTCTGTCCCCAGTCGGAAATGAACCATTCTTTAGGGCAAAATGTCCCCTAAAGTAGCTTATTACAGACTACACACACACACACACATTCACTTAGGTCACTTTTGGGGACGTTACATGCTACTTTCATTCCTGGAGACTCACCCTAACTTTAACTACCGACTCTAAAAATCAGCTTCCCCAGTCGGAAATGAACCTGTCTAAAGTGTGAAATGTCCCCTAAAGTAGCCTATTACAGACTACACACACATTTACTTAGGTCACTTTTGGGGACGTTTTATATATACTTATATTCCTGGAGACTCGCCCTAACTTTAACCACTGACTCCCAAAAATCAGCTTCAACACGGCGTCTGTCCCAGTCGGAAATGAACCTGTCTTTAGTGTGAAATGTCCCCTAAAGTAGCCTATTACAGACACACACACACACACACACACACAGTGATGTAGTCTCATTCTCACTCATAAAGTCAACAAATAGTCTTTTCACACTTTTCTCTCTCGCTCTCTTTTCACGTGTGCTTTCAGCTTTTCTCTGACCAACATTTCCCTCCATGGTTCGTCTTTCTTTTGCTCTGTGTGTGTGTGTGTGTGTGTGTGTGTGTGTTTTCTCCTTTTATATATATATATATGTGTGTCCTTGCAGCAGGTCCGTCTCTTCTTTACATTGTGCGCCTCTATGTTCACGCATCTGTCTATGAGTCACGGCCGAGCGCGTGTGTGTGTCGAGTGGAGGTAGAAGCATCCGTCACTCTCTGTTTCCCTCCGAGTGTTCGTTTAACATCTCTAATTAAAATTAAAAATGAATTTCACGCTCTTAGAAGATTAGCGCTAAACTCATAAACTAACCCATCGTCATCGCAGTGTTTAGTCACTATCGGACAGATCTGCTTTAGAGTTTTTGGTTTAAGCAGAAAATTTAAAGAAGAAAAAATGTGTTTATTAATGAAACTTTAATTATTTTCATTATTGCAGCTCATATGTTTCCGTGTCCAAGCAGCTGTTACGTCTATTTAAACACACAAGTGCATTAAAATCATTTGAATATTTAAACTTCTAAACAAAACAAAAGATCAAATTCCTTATGTGTCATTCTCAAAATTACATAATTAATGATTATATGATAATTACAATAATAATAATAGTACATTTAATCTATAGAGAGCTTTTCAAGATACTCAAAGACGCTTTAAACGAGTTAAAAAGATCCGAGGAAACTAAAAAAAACGCACTAAAACACCAACAAGAAGTCAGTCTGAGTAATTTCTTTAACGCAGACAGAGATATATCATTATTATTAATTATTATCATTTAATAATGAGTAGCGAGTAGCGATCGATCAGCTCTAAGAGGGGAGGTGATGAAGCTATAAAACATAAATATAAACCACACATTCAGGTGAGCTGCAGGAGAGAGAGAGAGAGAGAGATGATGCTGCTGCAGAGGAAGACGGAGCATCTGTTGCCATGACAGTGAACCTTATCACCCTAGTTTTGACACCCCAGTAAATGTTTCCAATGCTGCGTTACAAACCTATCATCGCAGTTTCTCCCCCCCGAGTCCTCTTTACACTGCCGAAGTGGAAAACGTTTCATCTGTTGACTTTCACTCGATGATGATGATTAAACGTCTGCTGGACTCAAACCTGCCAGATCAGGTTTTTTTTAAAAGCTACACTGACTTTTTTCTTTTTTTTATGAGATGATATTTGCTTCCTGTGAGAGTTTCTACCTTTTTATTGGCTGCTGTCAGATCTTAACTAGTTTGGAGATGATATTAATGCTATTGTGTGTGTGTGTGTGTGTGTGTGTGTGTGTGTGTGTGTGTAGTCTCCCCAGTACAGCTCAGGCGGAAGCTACGACAGCGTGAAGATGGACCTGAGCGCCGAGGACCTGACCATGGGACGTCACGGCAGCCAGGTCGCCCCGGACGACGACGACGACGATCACGACGACCACGACGACAACGACAAGATCAACGACACGGAGGGAGTCGATCCCGAGAGACTAAAGGCCTTCAATGTAAGTCGCCGCCTCCCGCCGCCGCCGTGTCACGTGACGTCCCCGCTGGGACCCATAAGGTGTCTCTTTACCCTCATAAAGGAAAAATAGTGAAGAGCTGACTGCATGTTCTTCCTGTAAAAGCTGTCGGAGTTATTGATCGCTGCGGCGTAAGACTCCTGAACGTCCAGCAGACTGAAGTTTTTGTCTCGAGTAACACACACACACACACACACACACACACACACACACACACACACACACACACACACACCGGACGGACGGAAAAACAGGAGAAATCTTAAAGCTCCGCTGATCCATTTTCTGTATTAACTGCGTATCGAATGACTGCAGTGAGTTGACTCTCAGTTATGAACCTGCAGAGAATGATCACGTAGCTCCGCAGAGACTTTTAACCCTTCTTTTCTTCTTTTTATGGCTCGTTCATGGCATGATTCAGTGTCATCGCAGCTGTTTTTTCTGCTCTGAGTCAGATGATATCTTCAGGGGACCAAACCAGAGCTAAAAGGACTAAATATAAAAATAAATGATGGATGTGTACATAAGCATGCTATATGGGTCTGAAAACTCATATAAACTGCAGTCATACGCATGTATACTAGTGAACAGTGAACTCAGCAATCTCTATTTCTCTGTTTAGCGTCTTCAGGCTAGGCTAACCCATCGTTGCTAACTTTGGAGCTAACCTTCACTTTTCCAGCACTTGGAGAAACAACAGACGCGACTTTTCATCATTTAACTGACACACTGTAGTCTGTGCTGTACATTTACTGCCAGACTGACAACTCACCGCTAACCTTTTCCTCTGCTCCGCTCCTATCCACCGTCACTTTCTCTGTGTCCGACTAGCGTTACGCTTGTTTCCCAGGCGGTTCACTCACGTCCTGAACAGCTGCACAGACTCCCAAACGCTAAATATTTCTGAATGAGTGGATATTTGTTGTTAATTCTGGCATTAAAACATATTTTTTTGTCCTGGCGGGTTCTTGTTGATATAATTGTAGGAGAAACACTGATTCAGTAAACATTCAGTAACCGTTGAGAACAGTTAGACCCAGAAGTTTCCGTTAGTTTGGAAGAGTCCAAAGTTGTGAAAACAGCGGGGGTGTTTTGAACACACCCCCCGTTAGTCTGTCCCCCCCCCACAGGAAATAATGGATTAATCCCGGAAAGCTGCTGATGTAGCACTTTTCTCCTTTATGAAAGTAACACAGAGATTATTCAACCAATGAGAATTTAGTCGGACAAGAGCAGACTCCATCCCTAGTGTATACAGACTTTAGACGACTTTAAAGCAAACATATCTGGATCCACAAATACAGAAGATCATAAAACAGTTTTTATCCAGATCGAAATATCTCAACTATCAGATCATGTAGTCTCGTTCCGTAACTGTTTGTCTGCTTTTCCCCGTCTACCTCCAGATGTTCGTGCGCCTGTTCGTGGACGAGAACTTGGATCGCATGGTGCCCATCTCCAAGCAGCCTAAGGAGAAGATCCAGGCCATCATCGAGTCCTGCAGCAGACAGTTCCCGGAGTTCCAGGAACGCGCCCGCAAGCGCATCCGCACCTACCTCAAATCCTGCCGACGCATGAAGAAGAACGGCATGGAGGTACTGATAATAGTGTTTTGTCTGTTAGCAGGATAATAACACATTTAGAGGAGGGCGCCGTCTTTGAGAAGGTGTGACTGCGTCCTAGTTAGCATGAGTTTAACGGCGGTAATGGTTTCCGTGCGGCGCCTGATCCTCGTTATTCTGCCTTTTTTTTCCCCTCAGTGTGACTTGAAAGCAGCGTTTTGGCAGAAATTGGTTCAATTTAGTCAGACGCCGACCTGATACCTGCTCTCTGACGGCTTTCAGGCCGCCAGCCGTGTAATTCCCCGCTCACCGTGAGACGTTTTTAGCGGCGGATAAAGCTCACATTTTCATACAGGAGAACATTCTTCAGAGTAATGTGACTGAATCAAAGGAAAAACTTTATTCTTGACGTTAATAAGTGATGTTCAGCTTGTTGAGGCGGCGAAGGTCCGTCGTTCTCGCACAATCGTTAATCTATTGTGCCGAGTAGTTTGACTGATTGACCAGCAGCATGTTTCGGAGCCAAGACTTCCCCACAATGCACAGCTGACCTTGCTTCTTTTGTCGTTCTATCAACTCTTGTGAGAACCAGGGGGGGAGGGCCTCGTTCCTGCAGTATGTATACAGAGGAGTGTGAACAAAAGCTTTCAGCCTGTTACATGTGCTGGTGGAGAAAAAAGGAAGAAAAAAAAAAAAACACCCTCTTGGAAAGCTTTAGCAAGATGTTGGAAAAAAAAAAAAAAAACACTTCACACAGAAGCAAAGGTCAGAAATGCAGATGCAGAACTGCTGCAGAGGGAATAAAAGCATTTAAAAGCATGAAAGATGCTTGCAAAATGTGCACAAAGTTATAACACTAACACACTCTGTTCTTATGATGAAATTATACATATAAATAACAATTACACCCTCCAAAAAGCCTTTAATTGTTGCATCAGTTTGCTGTAATGCATTTACATTATGAAAGATGTCCGTCATCCCAAAGTAACCAATCAACCAAAATTGATTTTTTAATTTATCCTCCATTAGATGATTGGTCCGTATTTATAGTTCAGTAGTCAGATATCTGACTCGCTTGATGTTTTTGCACAATTCATCCTTGTCGGTATTCTCCAAAAAAATCATCAAGGTTGATTCAGATGTAGATTCTGCATGTTTCATAACAAAAAAAATGTAAATAATTGTGCTTTCTAGTTTAATTTTTAGACTCCACATCATATAAACCGACTGTCGTTTGAGAGAGAGGAAGGAATAAACGGTTATATTTGCGTCTTAACAGAAGATGTTGCGGCACGCGCCGCAGCACGGGCGACCGGCAACAAACAATTATCATCTTCTAATGGGTTGTAACCATAGAGACGGCACGCTCCCGTCGATTTATTTCAGTTTACAGGTGTGACACGGCGCGGAGTGTCTTTAATATATAAGAAGTAATGAAGTGCGTCTATTTATTTCACCGCCGTTTCAGGTCAAACGCATGTTAAGTGACAAACTGGCTTAAACTGGCAGGTGCGTACTGTTAATATGTTTTACAGTCGATGGCGGCGGCGGCGGCGGGAACCAGCAGAGTGTGTGTGTTTGTGTGGCGTCACATGATGATTAATACACTGCAATCTGTGCTGGTAATTAAAAACTAATGAAAGAATATAACAGAGGAAAAAAAATGAATGACTCAGCTGGACAGTGACGGTTAGAGATGCTGAATAATCCGATAAACTTCACGCTGAGGTTTATGAAAGATTATCGAAGCCTCCTGGTCTTCTTCCACTTCATATGTGAAACAGACCTGCTGTAGTTTACAGTCTGCTGCCGTCCGTGGCTGTAAAGTTTGAGCCTCGAGCTGTCAAACATACGAGTCAGTCTAAACACACAGGTGGCGATAATTTGTCGTGAAATATATAAAGTCATTATGAATTAATGAACTGTATTAATTGACAGTGATTGAGTCAGAGTGGGTGTACTGATGCAGGAGAGGTGCATGATGGGAGGGGGGGGGGGGGAATGAAGGTATTGAAGGTGCAGCTTCCTCTCACTGAACTTTAAATGTCTCTGCTGCCCTCCGGTGGTGAAGCGTGATGTTGCTACGCCGCGTCGTCACACCAGAGGACGGACACACGCTTCACTCTGCAGGCCTCCAGATGTGCCTCCAGATACAGTTTGCATCAGTCAACATAACCTTTGTAAACATTTAAGACTTTCAAAAATGAAAGAAAACAACAGAGCTGCAGGCGGTTAACTGGCGAGTGTGACAGTGTTAAGAGAGGAAGAGAGATGGAAAAAGGTTGAAGAGCAGGTGAGATGAAACCGACGGCGTTCACGAGGAGCTCTTCATCACCAGGACCTTTTATATCCTCAGCTGAGGCGCCTTCTCATCACATTTTCAGGGAATTAAATGACAACAGGAGCATCTTTTATCAGTTTAAACTGTTAAAAAAATTGACAATTGACAATTTAATCATTTAAAAATCACACATCAACCTGCTGTTCTTGGGTTTATTCTCAAATATTTTGGTGAAATTTGTTCAAAAATTGGATGAAATAGAAAATGTTGTGCTTTAAGTACAAATTACAGTAAGACGCTGAATATCACCACAGAGCATCTCACACATCTGGACACCAGTTGAAACATGTGACGTCTAGTATGTAAAGCTTTTAAATGAAGACTTGTGGGATTTTGCACATTTTTTGAGTGACGGACATCTGAGAGCCAGCCGTGGATAATTTGTCAGGTGTAAGTTGGGCGTAAAGTTAACAGCTGAGTGTTGGTTGTTGTCGGTGTGTGTGTCCTGCAGCGTTCAGCAAACAATCACACTCGTTCCAGTCTTAATACAATCAGTCATAACGACAGTGTGGCTGCGAGTCCGCACTTAAAATCCGCTTGTCTCTGTCTGAAGATTATCGCTTTTACGTAACGTTATCGTACCCACCTGCTGCTCTAATTCACTCGCTGATTACTTCTTTTTGTGTCTGTGTGTGTCTGTGTGTGTGTGTGTCGTCTCCAGACCCGTCCTACTCCACCTCACCTCACCTCAGCCATGGCTGAGAACATCCTGGCCGCCGCCTGCGAGAGCGAATCACGCAACGCCGCGAAGAGGATGCGCCTGGAAGCCTATCATGTGAGTGTTTTTGTTAACTTCATGCATACGAGGGAGGAAGACACGGCTAAATCTGACGTTTTGAAGCAATAACAATAATATTTTTCTTCTGAGTAAACCCTCCGTCACTTCCTGGTTTTCCCCCCCTCCGCCGACAGGATGAGCAGATCTCTCTGGACAAGCCGTCCGGCGTCGGAGGAGGTCTGAGGGAGCCGGCGTCCCTCGCCCACTCCGCCTACTCCCTGGCCGCGTCAGCCTTCTCCCAGGACACCCAGCTCTACATCAACGGAGCCGGCCTCAGCTACGGTTACCGTGGATACCCGGGCCTGGGCGCTGCCATGCAACACCCCGTTTCCCTGACGACCGGCGCTGCTGCTCAGAGCAATGGTGAGGATGGGAGAGAGCAGCGGCAGTGGCAGGAAAGATGGAGAGAGAGAGAGAGGATGAAAGAGGAAGCAGGCAGTTAGAGGAGAGAAGATGTGAGATATAAAAAAAGAAAAAGAAAGAGAGCAGGAGCGGGTAATTTGGGGATGAATGAGAGAGGAAGATGGAGGAAGAGACAGAGCAGCAGATGGTAGAGCGATAGTGATGTCATCCTCACTGAAATATGAAGAAGTAGTTTCACTAAAACAAACACAGTCTGTGATTATTACAGGCTTCTCAGATCCTGCATCTCTACTTTTACTGATTAACATCTGTCTCTTAATAGTTTTGACAGCATTTGAAAATTAGTATAGTGTATATATGTAAGATATTGGAGCATTAACACTCAGCAAATCTACCTAAACATGAGCAAATTAAGGCTTAAATAATAAGAGCTACTTATATCATTCAGATGAGGTTGGACTCTTTTTATTCCACACATTTTTCCTTCCTGTCAAAGCGAGGCGCCTACATTTAACCCACATTATATATATCCAGTCTGGATGAAGCGTAAAGTGTCCTGGAAGGGTTCAACTCTGGTCCTGATGCAGATACATCCAGAGTTGAGCATCACAACAGCAACAATAGACTGATTTATCATATGTGCTTTAGTAGCTAGTACCTTATTATGTCCATATTGTGATATAAAGCCACAGTGGGAAGGACCGCCATGACTCTTTCACTGAGAGATGAGCAGAAGGTTTGCACTGGAAGAGGCTTTATGAGACGATTACTGAGCTTCAACAGTCTCTAAAACCAGCATCAAAAACACAAATGCTGCGTCTCAAATCGCACACTTAACATTTTAGTAGTACAGAAGTGCATCCACACTGAAAAATATGGAAAAATGCACTGTGAGTACCCGGACGCTGCACTCAAAACCGTCAAAAAGTTGAGTGTGGAACTATACGGACACTTCTCACCCTTAATGGCCGCCATCTTGGCTACGTAGCGGAAGGGGAGCGACCGACTTTTCAAACTGAAAACGGCGGTTGGAACAGTTAAACGTGTTTTTAGCACTAAGCACCGCTATACTGTTGTTAAATATATATATCAGTATGATTTTTGGGTTGATTTACAGGCCTGTAATGATTTGGTAGCGTGAATGCTAACGCTAGCGAATGCTAACGCTAGCTAATGCTAACGCTAGCTAATGCTAATTCCAGTGTTTGATTAGAGACGACACTTCCCTGTCAAAATTTGCGTACTACGTTAGTAAGTACGTAGGGCGCATAGTATACTACATGGACAGGAAGTTATATTATTTTGAAGGTGCACGTCAGCCTGCAGAGTAGCTATAACTGGCTGCAAAGGGATGCCATAAAACCCTCCTGAGCTTACAACTATAAATCCAGTCCTGCTGCATGAAGCAGTCTGAGCTCTGCTGCTCTTATTAACTGGGAGCTGGACTGGTTTTAATGGCAGCTGCAGGTTATACTGGGGTTTGTTTCATAATGATGTCGGAGCAGCGTCTGTCATTTTGAACTGACTGATCTGTTTCTCTCTTGTCTTTTCTTGCATTCTCCTCGTCTCCTTCTTTCACCCCCCCCTCCCTCCTGCCTCCTTCCTTTCCCTCCGCTTCATCCATCATCATCTCCCTCCCTTCATTAATCGCCCTCCGCCGTTTCATCCCCTCCTCTTCATCCACCCCTCTCTCCCTCTACCTTCAGGCCCCACAGACCTCAGCATGAAATCCCTCTCCTCCGCCAACATCAGTAACTCCTCCTCCGCCTCCGCCAACAACAGCCTGGGCGGGCGAGGCAGCGGCGGCGCGGGAGGAGGCGGGGCGTCCACCCAGCTCAGCCAGCCGGAGATCACCGCCGTGCGCCAGCTGATCGCCGGCTACCGGGAGTCGGCCGCCTTCCTGCTCCGCTCGGCGGACGAGCTGGAGAACCTCATCCTGCAGCAGAACTGATTTGGGGGGGAAGGGGGGGGGGCGAGGAGGGGGGGGCACACAAACACACATACATATACAAACACACACACACACACTTCCTGTTATGTTTGTTTCGTGTCCATCCGCGTCCTTTTCGTCTCTCCTTTTTTACAGACCTCCTCTTGTGTTCCCTCCGTCTATCTATCGGGGGAGGGGGGGGGGGAGGGAGGGGGGAGGGGGGGGTTTGTTAGTTTCTCCTCATCTGCCTTCTCTCCGGGAAAACTGCGGACACTTTTCATTTTTTGAGAGATAAAAGTGGGAAACTGGGACAGAAAGGGAAGCGGAGGGTGATGAATCCCACTCCCGCCCCCCAAAAAAAACAAAACAATCCCTCACAAAAAACCTCAATCCATCGATTCTGCCTGAAGAGGAAGAGAGAAAGAAAGAAAGAGAGGAAATGGAAAAAGGAGCAGAGCACTTCTCTGGAGACTCTGGAGGGATTCTCTTCCTCTCTCCTCTCGGGGAAGCACCTCACAATCAGCGACACACTCCGAGCGACGGAGCGTGGAGGAGAGGAAGAGAGGAGAGAAGAAGAAGAAGAACAAAGGGTCTTTTTTTTTTTTTTTTTTTTTTGATTCTGCTGCTGTGGTTTCAGAGAAGAAGAAGAAGAAGAAAAAAACAGACTTTGTCCCCCCTCGTGGGTTGAGAAGTTTTTTGAGTTTTTTCTCCCCGCCCATGTGGGACGCCGACCCCCATGTGGGACGCCGCCTCTTATGATCATAATAATTTTAAAAATGACTCCCTGATTAGTACTACTGAAGCTGTTTGTTAAATGACGAGTGCTTTTGATTCGATTGAAGATTTAATTTGTTCTCTTTTGGGAGTCCAACGAGTGTTTTTGGGGTCTTTTTTTGTTGTTTTATTCTTTTTTTTTTTCCCAAGTGGCTGAAAGAAAGGAAAAAGGAAAAAGGAAAAAGCGGTTTGACTTATCTTAAAAGATAAAAAAAAAAAACTAAATATGGAAAAAGGACTTTTGAGTTTTAAAGGAGCCTGAAGGATGAAAACTGGAAAAGAAAAGAGAGAAAAAAAAAAAGTTTGTTTGGTTTAAAAAAAAAAAAAAAGGAAAAGAAACGAAAAAAAAATGGAGGAGAGAAACTTTTTTTGTGCTCGCTTGTATATAAGCTCTCTGTGTCCTATAGCACTTTTCCCTCACCTGAACAACTCACCCCTCCCTCCCCCTCACCCCCCTCCTCCTCCTCCTCACCCCTTTTACCCAGGGAGCAACTTGCTACTTATGCATTTAAGACGCCATGTTGACCACCAGGAAATACCTCAGATCAGACCTGCCAATACCATTTTCAGTTCCTCACACACACACACACACACACTTACACACACTCTGCAAAGGTAACATTCCCACCAGAAGCCAATTTACTTCTACTTTTACCACCTGATGTCTTCAAGGTTTATATATATTTTATTTTTTGGGGAGGGAGGGAGGGAAGGGGAGGGGGAATCAAACAATATTGCGCAAAATGTCGAAGCATTTCAAGAACTGATGTTGTAAAACTCTGAAATCTCTAAAACTGTTTCTCTCTGTGCGGGTTCGTTCGTGTGCTGCTGTATATAATAATCAGTTCATCTTTGGAAAAAAAAAAAAAAAAACTTGAGAGGAATCAGAGCTGAAGTTGACAGAGGGAGGTGTGTGTGTGTGTGTAAGTGTGTGTGTGTGTGTGTGCAGAAGGGAAGGGGAAGGGGAAGGGGAGGGGTATCTCTTAAATGAAGGAGGGGGAACGGGGGGGTTTTAAATGTTTGATCACTGGTGGCTGTTTTACCTCCCGTTTCTACTTCGTTCAAAATGTAGATGTAACGCCAACGAAAACCTCAGCACCCTCCCCTCCTTCCTCTCCTCTCCTCTCCTCTCCTCTCACCTTCTCTTTTTTCTTCTTCTCTCCCATTGGACCTACTCTACACCTCTTCTTCGTTGGACCTAAACATACTCCTCCTCCTCCTCCTCCCAGGTTTTCAGAGGAAGGAAGGAAGGAAGGAGGGACTTGCTCTGTCTTACTGTGTTTTGTCTGTTTAACTCTGAGATGGCCATTACTATTGTTATTCTTGTTCTTCTTCTTATTATTATTATTATTACTACTATGATTATAATGATGAACTTTTCATGTTGCTGCTGCTATACACACAAAAAAAAAAAAATGTAAAAAAAAAAAAAAAAAAAATCGGACCTTCTGCCATAGACCTGAAACCTCAACAAAGCCGGGCGTTAGCTAGCCGCAGTGCCCCATGAAAACCAGACCGACCGACCTCCTACGACCTCGACTGCTACTTTTAACTCGAACGCAACAAAAAGCAAAAACAACAACAACAACAACACAAAGACGAACTCTGAACTCTGCTGAAAACACTCCTACCTTCATCCACTTTGCTTTCTCAGACTGGTCGGTTGGTTTTTGTTGTTTTTTTTTTTGTTTTGTTTTGTTTTCGCTTCATAGGGCTCGATTTATGTTGTTGTGTTTTGTGACTTTCTAACTGTGAATCCTCTTTCTTTTAAATCTGATTTCTTTTCCATTTCCCCTTTACCCCCTCCTCTACCCCCCCCGCCCCTTATTTTTCATCCTCTGGAGAGCGTAGGGAGGGATGAATCAGCAAAATTTTGCACTCCATATTAAGTACACACCACTCAAATCTGCTGTTTTCTTTTTTTTGGGTTCATTTAATTGAGAAAGAAAGAAAAGAGAAGTAAATCCTGAATCTTAAAATTGTCATGTTTGACTTTCAGCCAGGTAGTTTTTTTGTTGTCTGGACCGGTTAGTAAGAGCTTGAAAATGATATTTACTGGATGACTGGTTGCTCCAGAAGCCTCTAGTGTCTCAGCTGGAGCCAGGAGACTTTTAGCTTTAGCTTAGCATAAAGATTGGAAACAGAGGAACACATTTATCTCTATTTTTTTTTTTCCAATTTTGTGCAAAAATAGGAGTGAAAAAACAGGTTGTTGTTTTTATGGGGGCTTTATGTGCTGGACTTTTTCTTCTCCAGTGATTTCCTGAGGATTGTTGTCACTATGAGGTTGCTAAGCAGGACTCCAGGAAGTAACTGCACCCAGCCAAAACCACCAAAAAAACAACATATCTTTTAGTTTTTACATGTAGGTTTTTGTACGGATTAATCAAAGAAGATATAAAGTGTTATTTAAAGGTGCTGTTAGGTGGATTTTGTCACCTTCAGACAGAGCCAGGCTAGCTGTTTCCCTCTCTTAAGCTAAGCTAAGCTAACTGATTCTTGGCTCCAGATTCAGATTTACCGCACGGACATGAGAGTGATATTGATTTTCTCATCTCACTCTAAGAAAGTTCATGACCGTATTTCCCCAAAACATTGTGACACTGGTTAAAGAGCACCCTTTTGTCTCTTGATACAGTCGCTAAAATAACCCAAATTGTCTGACAGGAGTTGTTTATTACTGTTTGTTAAAGGTATACTATGCAGGATTGGTGGCTTGGTTTTTTTGTAAACACACAGCATTTAAAGCGAGAGAGAGAGAGAGGAGAAAGCACAACTAAACGCACCCTCATCTTTGCTGTGCTACATTGTTTCATCATGTCCTCTGTGGCCTCTCTGCTCTGCGCGCGCGTGTGTGTGTGTGTAGCTCAGCCCCGCCCCCTCGGTCAAGTAGACACACAGACCTGCTGCTCTTTATACATTTGTGACGCAGAGCGGAGGAGAGGAGAGAGACCTGACCTCACACCCTGCGCTCTGTCATTGGCTGGAGGCTACACACCCACTGCCTAAAATAATAGTAAAATACAGACAGGGGGCGGAGTCTCTGCGGATAAATACACCGCCACACACTTCTAGTGGGTCGTAATTGATGATAGAGAAGGATTACATTGGGTTTTTTAAGGAAAATCCTGCATAGTGTACCTTTAAATTAGTTTGATGTGTCCGGCAGTTCAGCTCTTTAACACAGATCTATTTTCAGTCACACCTGCAGTTAAAGAAGTGGGAAAATGATTTGAAATGAACAAAAACAAACAAACAAACAAATGTGACTTTATTCCCTCCCGAGACGTTGTTTTCTCTGACGCACTGTGCTTCTTACTGTGGTTCCTACTCGGTTCAACTGTCGCTGTCACTGTAATTTGCTCCCTTTTTGCACACTGAGCGAAGCAACAGTCATCTTTGATTTGAAGGAGGAGGGGGGAGGAGGAGGGGGGAGGCTCTCTTGTGTGTGTGTGTATGCATGTTTGCCAGGAGGGACCCCCTCCCCCCCCCCCCTCCTCGTTTTGTTTTTTGCAATGCAGTTGATAATCATAGCATTCCCTGGTCTTTAGACGGTTTGTGTTGCTGCCCCGCGGCGACGGTCGGACGGTGAGATCTCTGCTGTCGTGACACGCCGGACGACGAGCTGGTGGGATTACGGAAGCAGAGGACATTTTTGAAAAGCCATTCATTCAAAGAGGTGTGGAGGTCACTCACACCTCGAACACCACAACCACGAAAAACCTCCGTCCAAACTGATTCACACCACGATAAATTAAAAAAAACAAAAAATGTTTGAAAATGTAAATTAATTCATTTATGGACCGTTACAGATGAGATGTAGAATTGTAAAGGATTTGATTTTTGTTGCTTTTGTTTTGTTTTATTGTCACAAAAGGGGAAGCTCTGTTTTAAAGTGTTTTGATCACTGATACAAGAAAAATATGCAAAGAAAAGAAAAGAAATGACCCAACTAGCAGAGAAGGAGGAGAGAAGGAGGGTGTGATGGCGTCACGGCAGTCGCACATGTTGGGGTATGACTTTTACCTGATGCAACAAGAGTTCGTTGCTCTACAAGTTCGCTAAAATTTGATTTATCAGCCTTTTGAAACAGAGGAAAATCCCACAATATTACATTTTGTGAGACTCACTGAGGTACAATCAGATTTTCCTCTTAACTTCTCCCTCATTTTTATGTTGTTTTTTGTTTTTTAAAAACCGGAGGAGGAGGCACTTTGTTCATAAACCCCGACATGAGACTCTGTTAACGACACCAGCAACCCGTCCTTCTGCTCTCCTCTGTTCGATCCTCACTGTGCTCTCAGATACTGCCCATGTTTTGGTTCCGCTCTCTGCTCTCTGCTCTCTGCTCTCGTCTGTGCGAATCACATAAACACCCAGATAATGAGAACAGATCAGTTTATCATCCTGCTAATCACACCCTCTAAAACCTGCTTCTACTCGCTCTTATTTTATCTTGACTCTTATTTTGAAGGCAGTAATATCTGGTTAATAAATGTGTGTGGGGAGGGAGGAAGGGGGAGGGAGGGTGGAGGGAGGAGGCTGCCTTTAGCTTAAGAAAAAACTGGTTGAATCCTCGTAATTTCACATGAATTACAACAACCGTGGAAGCTGTTTTACCCTCCGAAGCTCTCAGAGCGAATGAATCCTGCAGTCAGTCAGCGGTACGGCTGTTACTGGGGAAGGTGATGTGATAACTGACTTCTCATTATATGTGTGTGAGAGAGAGAGTGAGAGAGAGAGAGAGGGGAGGGGAGGGTACCTCAGATCAAAGCAGGCTCGAGTGGGGTTTTTTTTTTAATGTATTTGATTCCAGGAAGCGTTTCAATCCCAGCTTCTTGACTCAAACGGATTCAGGCTTGAAGCGAGCAGACGTCTAATTTAACTCTTAAAACCTCCTTCAGTGTGTGGTTACCATCAGTAACCAGGGAATATATTATCATAGCATATTAAATTCAATTTCAAAAACAAACAAACAAAAAAAAAAGAAGAAGGAATAAACGCCACAGTTGTTGAGATTTTTATGCAAAATGCAACTTTTTTTCCTTCGATTGTTTCTTTAAACTGACATCTGGGACCTGAAATGATTCGTTTTATGGAGCTTTGATCGCTGGAGGGAACTTGACTTTATTTACTTGGCTTGTTCATCCCCCTCTTCCTCCTTCCTCCTCTTCCTCCTTCCTCCTCCTCCTCCTCTGAGTTTGATTGTCGGTACTGTCAGTTAAAAAACTCCTCGGAGACAAAACAGCTTCTTTGAAACGACATCTGGGATGTTTTTCTCTCAGAAGAAAGTCATTTTTACAAACACCACTTGAACCTTCGGGATCGTCCCGATAAATAGAAACAGAAGAAAATAAAGTGCCCCGAATTTAATTTGGAGAAAAAACAAGTCGAGTAAGCGAGTCACGGATCCTTTTTAAAGGCTGTCAGTAGAGCCAGGTTTTTTATTTTAATGTCCTCTTTCAACCTCGGGGGGGGGAAAAAAGGCGTTCTTAAAGTTTTCTATGAGTGTTTTTGAGCCCGGGTCAGTTTAACCACAAAGCCAGACAGCTGCAGAACAGCACCATAAAATAAAAACACACCAACAACTGTATAAAAGAGAAAAAAAAAAGAGGCAAATGACAATCTTTAGAAAGGTGTAATTTGCTGTTTTAGCCATAATCAGAGCGTTCATACTCCTCAGAAACTCCTCCTGTTGTTGTTTGTTGTTGACGTCTACTCCACCGGCGGCCGAGCAAAAAAAAAAAAAAAACGGCGGCCCGACACATTTCTATCTGATTTCTATTTTTTAGTATCACATGATTATTATTATTATTATTATTATCAATGTTCTGATTCTTCTTAATATTATTATTTTATAGATATATTTTGTAGTGCGAGTAAAGTGGTCTTTTTTGGAAATAAAAAAAAAAAGAAAAGAAGATATTTTGTACAATATTCCAGCAGCCTATACTGCACATTCCAAACATGGATGTCAAACGGACCCGACCGGCATCATTTAGCACCCGTCAGGTGTTCAGTTCAACTCATCGAGTCCCAATCAAACAGGTTTCTAAGCTGTACGTCGACCTCAACCTGCTCTCCTCTTTACGTTTGTGTGTGTGTGTGTGTGTGTGTGATCCCTTATGGTTTTTACACGCAAGAACGCCTTTTTTTTTTAAAGGTTATGTTTACACATCACAGACGTGTCGGCTTGTCGTGGCTTGTAAAGATTACGATCCGGCATTGATCTGTTCTTAAAAAAAAAAAACTTCAATCTCTCTGGAGGCTTGAAGAAACGAGGAGCTTTGAGAAAAGGTCACGATGACCTCTCAGGAGTAGAGAGACGTGGTTACAGGCTGGTACGCGGAGAGTCGTCCTTATCTGCTGTGATGTTTAGCTTCTGTAAACCTGCAGAGGTGCATGCTGAAGATGAGTTGGAGTCTGTTTTTCAGAGCAGGGGTGCTTTGGGATGAAGTTGTTTTCGCTTCAAAATGACCCTCACAGACTCTCTGAAGCTCTTTCACCCAAAGAGAAGTGTCTTTTGTTAGAAATTTTAAAGGTTCCCCAGAAAGAAAAGTCTGATTCTAGGAAGCCAATCTGCTCTCAGATGAATCAGCTGCTGTGAGTCAGACGATAACCAGGATCTTCTCACCGCTTTGGGAGATTTTGGACTCAAAAAGCACCTAAAAAGTCACATTTAAAGAAACCTCATCCTGCGTAATATGTGTGCAATTGTAGAACATGAACAACTCTTTAAACCCTCACATTTTTCCAGAAACACAACAGCAGACAGACAGGTTTCATATCACATGCCGTCGTCGAGGACAGGATCGTTAAATCCATTCAGGAAACTTGTTTCAAACCTTTAAATCAAAGCGTCCGGTCAGGTGATGCCGGTCGGATCTCTGCGAAACGATTCACACACACTTCTTGAACCAGTCTGGTCCAAATGTAAAGCTCAACACACACACACACACATATTTTTAAAAAATGAAAGGAGAGAAAAAAGTAACGGAGCTTTTTTTATTTTTCTATCAGGACACGGTGTACAGCTACTCTTGTCAAAACTTAAAAAAAAGGAAAAAAAAAAAAAAAAAAAAAAGATGGCTTCCTGAGCCGTTTGTTTTTTTTTTTTAATTTTTGGTGCTTTCGGTTCCTTCATTTTCTAATTTTAGCGATTTATTTTTTTTTCCTTTTCTCTCTCTTTCTGTCTTCACCTGACTTTGTACCGGACTCTTGATTGTCTTGATTTCCTCCGCCGGGGCTTTGTACCTACAGTAATACCAATGTGAAACCTGTATTCTCCTCATGATTTGACTCAGTGGAAGTGTGATGTTTACATGTACAGATTTTTGCGATTCTTTCTGGTTTTTGTTCTTTTTTTTTTTTTTGTTTTATGTTTAGTTCCTCTCATCTCTCCCCCTCTCACCTCCTCACCTCCTCACCTCGCTCTTTCTCTTCTTCTCCCCCTCACATCCCTGTTTTGAGTTAATCTGACTCCTTCCTTTACACACTGAAGGGAAATGGGACTGCGTCCAATTACAATTATCACCGTTTTTACACATAAGCCTGTCGCTTTAGGGGCACGTTGACATTTTGAATTTCAGACGGTCACTTTTCTTCACCTGCTGAGATTTTTTGTTGTTTTTTTTATTTTGATTTGTTTTGTTTTTTTTTAAATCCTGCATCTGTTTAGAAATGCCTTGTTAGCATTTAGTTAGCATCCATCAATTCTCTGAGGAATGCTAACGGCTAGTTCGTGTGCTTTTCAGTTCACTGTGGAGCCAACAGTGGGAGGAAACGCTGTGCTTTTTTTTTGTTTGTGGCGCTCGGTGAAGAAACGGCTGAAATTGAAAACAGCGAGGTGTCTCTGTATGAAATTGATGGAGCGGGAGGGAGGGAGAGGGGAGGGGGGAGGGGGAGGGCGGGGGAGTCGAGTCGCGTGCTCGTTCGGCTCTGGAGGGGGGGGCTGACCTTTTGACCTCTTGGCTAACTCCACAGCACACAAATCACAGTGGGGCCGCAACGACCCTCCACTGGTGCGACCACGATCCGGTGGAGATGATTCTTCAGTGAATGATAAGCCATTACGGACCCTGTGTGTCGGGTCTCTTAGTCTATTAGTATATTTAGCAAAACTTTAAACTGCAGATGACAAAACTCAACCTCAGGAAAAAAAAAAAAAAAAAAAAAAGGACATCACTTTTGTAAAAACATGTCTAACTGAAGGCCCATTTCCCTCTCTCTTTGATACCATATAAATTATATCAAAATTCTTTTTATATTTATTGTGTTTATTATTATTATTATTATTATTATATATAACAGTGAATTACTTTTTTCCAGTACCTGTGGCTAAATATTTTGATTCTTTAGAAAAGTGTTGATAATATATGTGAAGCAACTTAAACGATCGAGGAAAAAAAAAAAAAAGAAGAAATCTAGGTTTTTTTTGTTTTTTTTGTTTTTTTGTTTTTTTTGTTTGTTTGTTTTTCAGTTTTGTTGACTACGTTCGAGCGGTACGGGTGTGTTTGTTTAACCTTAACAACGAGAACATATCACTCTGGTCCATGACAAAGAAACCAATGATCGAAAAACTGAGCTTTCTTTTGTGTGATGTCACTGCTAAGGCTGAAATGTTTCTGGACTTAAAAAAAAAAAAAAAAAAAAAAAAAAATTGTGACCATTTAGTTTGTTTTTTTTTTTTTTGTTTGTTTGTTTTCTCCTGAGCTGTACGTCACAAAGCTAAATATACTAATAAAACTGTGTGCTATCTATCAAACAGAACAGTTTTTTGTCTTCTTGGTTATTCCACGCTGTCGTCTGAACCTCCACCAATCAGGGCCCTCATTGGAAGATCACTTCATGATGACCTTACAATGATGTAGGACCAAACCCACAGTCCTCCTTCTGTGCAAAAATATATTTAAAAGTTTATCTGAAGCTAATATCAGCGTCTAAATGAGTCAAATCAATCACGTTACAGTCATTTTAGTGCCTCTTTTTGTTACTATACTTCCAAAAATACACAAATCTTTTCTAGTTGGAATTCTTCAGTATGAATCTTAATATGCAGTAAACAGTCTACGTAGTAATTAAACTAAAAAAATGACGAGATGAGACGCGCTTCTTTAGTGAATCAAACAGATTGTACATGTCACAACAGCTGGGGCTACATAGCTTGACTGCTAACAACAACGTGGTTCAACTCTTCTTCTTCTCTTGTAAAAATTGTCCGCATTGTAGCTTCTAACTTATTCCCCTTTTCCCCAAAATAAAACACTCTGTAAATAAAATGTTTAATATTCTTAACATACATCAAATTAACTGTCTGATATGAATTATTAACTCAGGATTTTTTATGTAGTAAATTAGTTCCATCAAATAAAGTCACAACAGTCTTTATAATTCATGTTAATGGGTAGAAGTGACACACCAAAACAACATCAAAGAACAAGCGGTGACAAACGCCAACTGTTGAGTAACCTCATCACGCCGCCAAAAAGTTGCACACTGACAGCCGACTAGCCTAAGAAAGAAAACTTTAGTTGATGAAGCTGCTGGAGGAAGACGTTCATTCACTGTGTCAGTCTTTCTGTATTTGTATCAGACCTGCTGTATAATAATCATGCGGCAAACAACACACACACATCTGTCATATCCAGATGCTACAGGCACAGGTAGCGACGCATCCAAGTCGTTCAGGTGTGTCGTTGAGTAAATAGTGTTTGTCTTTCCTGCAGGTGTGGCTGCTATATTTGGAGGGACTATTTATTCAATGACACACACCTGAGTCACTTTGATGTCTTTGTATTTAATGAAGAGACAATTTTGTGGGCTTCAATCATCATCCTTTTTATGATCTGTAATATTTTTCAGGGGGTATTTTACAGTGTTGGGAGACTTTGAGAGACACATTGGTGGTTTTTACTTATGTAAAAGTACCAATACAACATAAGTACATCAGTATTATGAGCTGGATGTAGTTAAAGTATTGCAGTAAAAGTAGTGGTTTGGTTCCTCTGACTGATATATTATTATATATGACATCATTAGATTATTAATAGTGAAGCATCAGTGTTAGAGCAGCATGTTACTGTTGTAGCTGCTGGAGGTGGAGCTAGTTTACACTACTTTATATGCAGTTAGCTAGTTTAGTCCACTGGTTCCCAACCTAGGGGTCGGGGCCCCTCCAAAGGGTCAGCAGATAAATCTGAGGGGTCGTGAGATGATTAATGAGAGAGGAAAGAAGAAAAAACAAAGTTCTGATACAAAGTTCTAGTCCAAGATGTCTGATTTCATATTGATCCTCCAATTACAGATTTGATAGTAGAAGGCTGACATTATGATGATCCACAATAACACAATGACAAAGTCACTCTGCTCATTTTAGGGAAAAGCTCATTGATGAAGACATAGTTGGAGTATAAATTACATTTTATCTGCATATTTTATTCTTTATTCGCATTTGGTGACTGCAGTTTGTCAGAGATCAGCTGTGCTTCTCTGGCCTCAGCTCTGAAGTCCAACCCCTCCCATCTGAGAGAGCTGGATCTGAGTGGAAACAAGCTACAGATTTCAGAATTGAAACTGCTGTGTGCATGTTACTGTTGTAGCTGCTGGAGGTGGAGCTAGTTTACACTACTTTATATACAGTTAGCTAGTTTAGTCCACTGGTTCCCAACCTAGGGCTCGGGGCCCCTCCAAAGGGTCAGCAGATAAATCTGAGGGGTCATGAGATGATTAACGGGAGAGGAAAGAAGAAAAAACAAAGTTCTGATACACAAATCTGTTTTCAGTTTTTTGGACTTTTTCTCTAATCTTTGATTTCTGCTGAAATATTGGATCATTTGAACATTTATTGAAATGAAAGCATGTGAGAAGTTTAGAGGGAAAAATCACTATTTGGTGGAGCTGTTAACAACTCATAGACATGTGAAATGTGACCCCGACTACACACTGCTTTTTGTAAGACGTCAAAAGACAAAAAGAAAGGTTTAATTATCAAATATGGAAAAACATTGTTTGTTCCAAAATTTAAACATAAACAGGATCAACATGAGACGTTTTTCCATTTTGCAGCATAAACAGCGGCAGCTAAGAGGCTCTGTGGCGCAATGGATAGCGCGTTGGACTTCTAGTCAAGCACAAGAGAAGTGATTCAAAGGTTGTGGGTTCGAGTCCCACCAGAGTCGAACTTCTGGTAGGCAGCATGTCTTAGTGGTGTGAGTCTAAAAAATCCAGCATATACGGATAAATTACCAAATGAAATGTGACCCTGACTACACACTGGTTTTAATAAGACGTCTGGTTTCATCTTTAACAATGTGTTGCATTTTAAAAGCTTGTTATATTATCCATTGTGTCAAATCTTCATCTGAAAAGTAACTAAAGCTGTCAAATAAATGTAGTGGAGTAGAAAGTACAATATTTCCCTCTGACATGTAGCTGGAGTGGAAGTGAAAGTAGCATCAAATTGTACTGAAGTACAGTCCTTATGTAAATGTAGTTTGTTGTTTTCCACCTCTGGAGAGTTGCAATAATTTCAAGAAACTTCTCTTGAGTTTAATAAGAGTCATTAGATGTATTTATGATCATCACAGCCTTAGGATATTTTTGGTAAACATGGTTCTGGTTTTTAACTTGATGAGAGGACCTGATTAAAGATTTCAGACAGATCACTCTTCACTTCTGCAAACATTTCTTCTGGCATCGAGCGTTCAAAGCCTTCCTCCTTCTCATCTCTTGTTTTTTTTTTTTTTTTTTTTTTGTAGGCAGAAAACCCACTTAGCTTTAAACATGACGAACCCTCCAGTCTGTGATATAGAGTCTGTTCATTAGTCTCTGCAGTAACTAAGGCTTAATGAGTCAACATGTACAAAGAAACTGAGCCTTCCAAGAACTTAAAGCCGCCGTTCCAACGGAAAGATTTAAGATTAGAGCTCAAACTGAAAAGCTTTCATGTTGGATTTGGATCATTTTTAGTTAAAGTTTATTTAAACTTTTCCTGCTTTGATGAAAAGTTAACAGTATGTGATCATGAGACCTTGAGACGCTAATAATCAGCTGTTTGAATGAGGGGAGCTGGTTACTGGTTTCAGTGTATTTAAGGGGCAAAGCTGGTGAAATACTGTGATTTTCACCGATGAGTTGGTCTGTTTCTGCGCTTTAGTTCCTACTGAAGACATAAATCTTTCAAAATTGGCTACAATATTTTTTATAAAAGGTTTAATAGTTTCCTAAAACAGATGGGCACTGTAGTTTCTAACCAACATCAGTCAGCCAGGAATATATAGTGCATTTATTGGAGACTATTTCAGCAGCAGATAAATCCACATTTGGTGCTTTAGTGTGTATTTCTGGCAGTGGGATGATATATATGTGTGTGCGTATGTGTGTGTGTGGGATTAAGTCAAAATAAACTCCAGTGTGTTTGTTCATGATGATAAAGGAACATGTCACCCAGTGCGAGGTGTGATTTATGAACATCAATGGAGCCCTGGCGGCACAGAGAAACAAGATATATCAGGCTTATGATGAACACACACACACCTGTTATTAAACCAATTCATTGTCTCATTTTGGGGCTTTTCATCGGAGAATATCACTGGATTTGAGGACATTGAGTTTTTCTCTGAGGACTTCATATTTCATAACATCATCGACTAGAGGAAATACTCCACCACCCTCCCATGATTACCAGTCAATAACAAGATCAATAACAGGAGCATCTGATCTTTTGTTGTGCAGAGTCAGCAGTCTGCAGGTTTACACACCAACCAAAGACTCCATAATGTGAATGTAATCAGCCTTACGGAGTTTTATAGTGAGTTTCAGCTAATTGTTAAACTGTCTGGCTGTAATTTTACTATTTTGCTTCACTCTCAGAGCTCCAATAGCGTCGTTTTCAGCCGCAGCAGGCAGATGTTTCCAGAGAAAAAGCTGTAAAAAGCTGCTGTACGCTAACCTGCTCAGCACCAAACAGTTAGCTGTAGGCTAGCTGGTGAACATAGTGGAGCATTAAGCAGCTAAAGAGCCAGATATTTCCCTCAGGAGTTGGTAGAGAGCAGAAATAGAAGCTAAAAGAGAGAGAAGATTGAGCAGAAACACGTCCAGATGAATGATAATGTTGCTAACAAGTTCAACATATCAACTTAAAAGGTGATGATGTGTCAGTGTTGTGTTCATCGCTTGTTTCTGCTGCCCCCAAGTGGCCAAAAATATCATTTATTGCAGGTTTAAACAGTGAAATCACCTGCTGTGAGGTGATAGGTTAGAAAAAAACAGATCTGCAGGTTTACAGCATGACTCCAAAATGAATCTTGTATATCCCTGTTACATAATACCTTCTATTTGTGGCGGTCAAACTTGAATCGCAGGTTCACTTCACCGCTTCCCCATCACCGAAAAACTATTCAAGTCTCGTCCGCTCCAAAGCGAGCGAACGTGCGATGTTTCTCTGATGATTCAGGGACTCATGGGTGCTTTTTATACTTAAGATCTAGCAGCTTTAAACAGAATTTACTGATGCATCATCAATATGTTGTGTTCAGGGGTTACTTTGTGGTGCAGAGCTGTGATTTATTTGTATCCTTTGCGGGTTTCTGCTGCAACGATGCAGAAATAAAGACACAAAGGAGGGGGGGGGGGGGGGGGGGGGGATATCTACAAACACTGCAGTCCCTGGACTCCATGGCCTATAAATAATAAGCCCAGAGGAAGAGATGAAAACACTCAGCAGTACCTTTCAGTGACTCTCATATCTGATGTTACAGTCACTTAGTTTTATTGATCCTGACCATTCAGATTTACGATTACAGACGAACTATGTGTTCGTGAAGCCAAAAGTAGGATAGGTTCACATTGTCTGTCTTGAGTCAGCTGCCTGTGTAAACACGGGAACAGGTTTTGCTTGTTGTAATTGTTTTTCTTGTTCGGGCTACCTACTGTATGTACGGAAAGCCAGAGAGGTCAAAAACACATGAACTCGGATGATTTTGACACGGTGGTTGCCATGGTTGTTGCTACACACAAAAAAAAAAGCTTGAGTGCGAGGAGAAGAGTTGAAGTTTGAGCACAAGCGGAGGATGTTTGCTCTCAAATTTATATTCTACGCTCTTGAATAAAGATAGAGAAAAACCTCCATACTGATGTAACTAAACATTTTGATTAAAGCTGCATATATCTGAGAAGTAAGTCTTTATTAGTAAATGATAATATATAGTTTTGCGATGAACACAAAAGTAGCGCCGTGTTACATAATCAGTAGCCTTCGTTCAGGTGTCAAAAATGAAGTGATGCAGATGTAAGAACCTTTTGAATGTTGTATAACTACAGTTTGACACACACAACTTGTAGAAATTAGAAATGATAAAATGTTATGAGCTGTAGAAATCTTCCTTTTATATTCTGAACTCTGACCTGAAATCTCAGTTTAAAAGATTTGTGCTGCAGGTTCAAACAAAAGATACAGTGACTTCCTCTGTTTAGCTGGTTTCTACAGGACAAGGCAACTGTCGGCATAAATAATAACAAGGAATAATCTAAAAAAAAGCTAAATAAACAATGCTTTTAGTGAGAGAAATGAGAACAGAAACAATCCTTGTTAAGCAGTGCTGTGACCACCTTAGGTTTGTAGCAATGGTTCAACCTGAGTTTTCCTCAACCAATGAGAAATGAGGACAAAATACAACACTGACATCTGAAGTCACATGTTAAGAACGTGTGTACATGTGACTTCTGCACAAGTTTTTTGGCCTTTCTGGCTTTCCATATACTGGCTACTAAGGGATAGATGGTAGAAATGAGACTGTTGTTTGTTGACTGAGGCTTAAAAATATTGTGCAATGACAACACACCAGCAAATCCAGTATAAATGTTGATTTAATCTCCTTTTAATGATGAATTTTGGCTGAGTGTGGCTTCCATTTTCATGCAGTTCTGTCTGCATGAAGCACCAATTTGGTTTAGCTTTCAGAAAAACCTGACTTTCATAGTCATAATTATAACTTTGAATGTTTACAAGTTACATTATTACATTCATGTTGATACAGCATGAATTCGGCATAAGAGATCCCTGATGAAGTGTCATCAGCTGGTGACAACTATCACGTCTTTACAGCGCAGCGTGGAGGAGACAGACCCGACCCGAGCTGAGCTGCACGGATAGCCTGCAGCTCAAACATGACACACATATACCTGCACAGAGAAGACGCATGAAAGCAGAACAGCTGTTTAATTCAAAATTTATGCAGCGTTTGAAACAGACGTTTTAAAATCACAGAGACACTGTCGTCGTCACATCAGCTGTGAAAAGCGCCACGCTGCCAGCGGAGTTTGCTAATACAGTTGTGCTATAGATGTGATGTGAGCTCTTGCATTCATGTATTACATCTTACTGTATAAATTTAACAGGATATAAACTACCATTTCCTCTCTGCTAAAATAATCCTTTGACATGCTGCAGTCTAATGTTTTTAGCTAGCTACAGGCGGTTTGTTAGCGCTTTAGCTCTTGGTTGCATGTCATGGCGCCAACTGGTGCTGTGCAGGTATTGATTGACAGCTGTTAATCACCTGCTGCTCTCCCTGCTCCCCCATCACTCAAACTGGAAGTACTGGAAGATTGTTTACATATCAGGATGTTAGGATTCTTTTAAGCCAGACTTTAAAAAACCTAACCTCAGTTAAACCTAACCTTTAAGTCCGAGTAGCTTCACCGTTGGGAAAAACACTGAGTGAGCGCAACCTTCAAAGGGAATAAAACTGTTTATTATAAAATAATCATAAGTCAATATGAAGACTTGCATGTCAGAAAGGTTGAAGTGTTTCCACGATGTGAACTGGAACATAACAGAGCGGAGTGGAAGCTGTGGGAAGGTGAAGTGTTTAGCAAACACGCTCCGTCGTTTACTCAATGTCAGTGACCTTCAGGGAAAAATTAGTTTGACAGATAAAACTGCTCTGGAGCCAAAAGGCATATTATAAACACACACACACACACACACACACACACACACACACACACACACACACACACACACACACACACACTATGGTTTCAATAACAACAACAATCAGGCTTACCAGATTTCCCCGGGGCAACTAAAATGTCACATCAGGCTAGCAAATCTAGCAAATAAAGTAAAATACATATATATTTCCAATCTTTGTGGTATTTTTAAATGATGTTCCGGTTCTGTGGCACGCGGCGTTGGCCCCTCCCCCTCGCACGCGCCAATGGTTAATGAATTGAGTAGGTTAGCAGCTTGATGCGTGAAACAAACGGCCCTCAGGGTCATGTGAGCAATGTCAAACACAGCAGGAATCAGCGGAGCAGATAATGTTTCACTGACTTTAAACACGCCGAGAACAAGAAACATTAAAAGAGAGAAGAAGAAGAAGAAGAAAATCAGGAAGTTGAGTGGAAGAAATGAGTCTAAATATATATTTCAACTTCTGTTCCGTTATTTCCATATATTTAGAGAGAGGGTGGATCATTTTAAATAAGCAACAATCTGTGTCCTTCTTCTGTTTTATTTACTTTAATAAAGATTAAATATGATAATTTAGTCTTTGTTTTTAATTCATAACCGCTAATAAATAAAACAATTTTGTACAGTGGCAAGTAAAAACTGACTTTGGGCAAGTAGATTTTTGTAGATTGAATCATAATGCTAATAAAAAAAATAAAAAATAATAACGTTGTCCTTGTGAGGACACTGCATTGGTCAGCTTAACCAAAACCTCATAAATGACGTCGGTGTTTATACCGGAAAAGGTCCCAAAAGGTAACAAAGCCACACACGTTCATCCTCTCTCTCTCTCTCTCTCTCTCTCTCTCTCTCTCACCCACCCATCAGTTTCCTCCTCCCACTCTGCACGCAGGTGTTTGAGCAGCAGGAGGTGTCTCGGAGCGCCAAACCCAAACTTTTTACGCACCGTGCTGCCGCCGCTGCTGCTGCTTCACCTTTCTCCTGCTTTCTTTCTTTAGCGGATTTACACCTGAACGTCAACAGCTGCCGCATTTTCTCTCTCTCTCTCTCTCTTTCTCATTCACACCAGATTACAATGGATTAACATTTTTTTGTGTGTGTGTTCCGGGAAGCATGCTCGCATTCTCGGTTCATCTTGGGTCGCGACGCCGAGTGTTTGCAGGGAACCGATCCGACTTGGATGGCGTCCATTCCCGTTTCCGCATTCCCGCAGCCGCCGTGCGCACTGCAGGCGCGGAGCTCAAATCCATGATCTCAACAGAAAAAACCGGTTCCTCCGGCTAATCTACCCCAACTATTGCTGGCGGTGCATTATGTTTCCAGCCCGAGGAAGAGAGCTACACCGGAGGACTGAACGGCAGGTGACTGAAGGCGGTAAAAGGTTGTTGTCAGCGGATTGATAACCCCTGAAGCGCGTCGTATTGATCGGTGTTAGAATAAAGCTTGGAATAAACCCGCCGCTGCCGCTGCCGCCGCCGCCGCGCTCCTTCATGTCCCGGGATGGAGAGTTGCTGTCGCTCCTGTATGCCGTGTTTGAACCGGCTCTGGAACTGGGTATGGCCGGAGTTCCGCTACCCAAACGTCCCCAACCACAACCATGTCATCGCCAACCCGGCCGCGCAGTCCGCAGAGATCCGCACCGTGTCGGGCGACATCCGCGTCCCGTCGCCCAAGAAGCGTCCGGTGCAGCTGTACGCGGCGCTCTTCGACTTCGAGGCCCGCAGCGACGACGAGCTGACGGTGAAGGAAGGGGACAAGCTGTCGGTGATCGAGAAGCGAGGGGAGTACGTGCTGGCCAAGAAGCTGACCGGGTCTCTGGAGTCCGGACTGATCCCGGCGAACTACGTGGCTCTGCTGCAGGACGAGTTCGCCAAACACAAGTGAGTGTTTTAAATAATAATAACAATAAAAAAAAAACACATAATTTGATCTCTGTGGTTTGTCCAAATGTTACCTGATCCTTCAGTGCCAGGTTGTGTTTAATGGTGCTGATGTTTCACCTGCTGATGCATCAAAAACATCAAATAAAACCCTCAAATATGAACAAGACGCAGCCTGGTGTGACTTATGGACAGGTAGTTCAACTGTTTACTGCAGGATATGAAAAAATAATAATAATAAATCAAGTTTCTTTGTGACATTTAGAGGAGGACTGATGCAGGAAATGCAGTGAAAGGACACTAAAACATCCTGGACATAAAAGCAGTTTGATTCTCAGCTGCTGGAAACTGACTAGATGACAAAAATCTTATAAGACAAATGATGTTTGATGACCTCATGTGACATAACTTGGCTTTGAATGTCTTTCCTAAAAAAAAATTGACAGTGGAAGCTACATTTTTCTCTCATAAATCCTGAAATAATTGACAGAAAATGAACTTGCATATATAATTTATGGTTCCAGTTCTCCACTGTGCAGCATTTTCACTATTTTTTTGATTATTTTTCAGTTGTACAATAAAGCAGAAATGATTAATTGAGAATAAATTAGCAACTTTTAATCGCTGAAGTAATATTTAAGTTAAAAAAATGTGAATATTTTCTGGTTTCCTGTGATAGCAGCTGGATATCTTTTAGGTTTTGGACTGTTGGTTTGGACAAAACACATTTTTAAGACGTCATCATGGACTCTAAGGACTTGTAATTAGCATTTTTGTTGACATTTTTAAATACCAAACATGATGAATTGAGAAAATAAGTGGTATTGAATGATTGGCAATCATTATCTGCAGGTAGGGCTGCAACTACAGATCATTATTGATTAATGTGTTGAATGTTTTCCTCACATTGTTGTTGTTTTTGCTTACAAAATGTCAGATGATCACTTCTCATGCCCAGAAATATTCAGTTTACTACCAGCAAATGTGACATCTTCTAAAAAAAAAACATGACTAAAGCAGTTATTTGATCGTTTTGATCGGAAGCTTTTTAACAGATGTGTTTCAGCACTAATTATAAACATATAAAGTAGAAGCTGACACCTTATTTTAGAGCCTTCAGGAGCTCGGGGTGTACGGCAGTCAAAGCAAAGTTTAACACAAATCTTTCGGAGGTGAAACGACGAACAGAATCTGCTGCTGCTGCGGAGACAGACTGGAGCTAAATGTAGCCGAGTGGCTGCATGCGTTCACCGCCCAGCAGCTGCAAGGGCCTCCATTATTCATTCAGCCTGCAGGGAATCATCATGTTTCAGCCGAGCTCTCACTCCAAAGCCGACTTCACTTGTCCGCTGACACCGACTCCACGTGTCCCACGGTCCTCGAACACACCGTTAAAACTGAAAGAGACTCTGGTTCACAGAAAAATACAAAACACTAGTGACATTGCTTCCTTATGTTAAAGGAAAAATACAAAAAATGTGGTTGCAGCTTCTCAGATGTGATGATTTTAAACTTTTTAAATCTGAATGTTTTGGTTTTGGACTGTTCATGAGACAAAAACAAGACATTTGAAGGCACCACTTGAGGCTTTAAGACATTATAACAGGCATAATATTTTATAGACAAGTTAATTAAACCAGAAAATAGAAAAACAGATTAATTGATAATATAAATAATTGTTAGATTTTTAGTCTGTTACAAATCAAAATAGTCAAATGCACACAGGAAGTGTTTTTTAGAGCGAAAATGGCTATTTTTTTTTATAACAACCTGAAGCATAAAATCCAAGTTTTCTTAAAATAATCCTGCTGTTTGTCTCAGTAGTGAGTTTATTCTCACTGCTGATCGTACTCTCTGCTCTTGATGATCTCCTGTCGCACCATTAAAACATTCCTGAAGGCAGCCGTCAGATCACCTGCTACTATTTTAAGGTTTTTCTGTCGTCTTTTTAAGTGAAAGTGAAAGTATGTCTCGTTTGTGCAGGAAGGAGCAGGATGTGTTGAATGTGACAGACGGACACATGATTGATTGATTGATTGATTGATTGATTGATTTAGACAATAATAAAGGTAAATGTGAGATATGAAGCACTCCTGACATACAGTTTTTTATTTGTGGTCCTTCAGAGCAGGAAAATGCAGAACAGACTCGACATCATTCAATAAACAGTTTGCAACCTGCTGCTTTGAGAATCCTGGAGAACTTCAGTGATGTATAAAAAAATCAATATTTAAACTATGAAGCTCATTAATCTGAGAGGAAAAACATCAGCTGAGTCCGTCGTGTTGCATAAATAAAGGCAAACTGTAGCAATCTGTGTGTTTTTAATACAGACAGTGAAAAATAAACTGAGAGAAATATAGATTTTCATATTTATAGTAAGTAGACAAACACAGTGTTTTATAGTGTAGTTTCATGTGTTGCTTGAAAATCAGGATTAACAGTAAATTTATTGTATTTTATTGTATTTTTACTTTTAGACTGATATTGTAACTAAAACTGAAGATGGACAAAATTAATCTCCAACTGTTTTTATTGATCTTTTAGTCATTTTACAAGCAAAATAGTATTTTTTTCTGCTACCAGCGTCTTAAATGTGAGGATTGAGTAATCTAACTGGTTTATAATCTGCACATCAGTTTTATCTGATGACATCATGGACTCTGGGAAATTATAACGAGCAATTTCTGACTATTTTTTTTGATATTTAAAAGAGAAAACGATAAAACTAATCGTGACAATCATCAGCAGATGAATCATTAATAGAAATAATCTTAAATTGCAGCATTAATGGTTCTCCTATAATAAATCCCCATAAAAGTTTGTAGTGAAGTGTATCCACATTTACAACATTTTAATATGTTTCTGTCTACAGTATAATATTTGATTTTTATCCTAAAGACTTTTCATCATTTTACAAACAAAAATAATTTATATTAAGAATATCTTGTAAATAAATGGAAATAATCTTCTCAAATTGTACTACAGTATAATTTCCCCGTTGGAAATGTATTATTAGTAATGACTTTATAGTGACTGTATCCATATTTTCTTTTCTTTTTAATCTAAACTACAGTTTCTCTACTATCTTATTTTGAAGTCTTGTATCCTGCGGTGCCTGGTTGTTCTAGCTGCTTGTTAGTTTCAGTGAAACCGGAGCGTCATGGCCGAGCAGACCCGCCCTCTCTGATAATTTAAAGTAAATACAGGTCAGCAAACAGGTGGGACTGAACTTACTGTAACTCACAAAGACTTCACCGCAGTGTCTTAAGACTTTAACTCATGTTCAAGGATAAATCTGCTGTGTCGATATTTCACATTAAAACACTGCAACTAATGATCATTTTTGATTAATCAATTAACCATTTGGTGTATAAAAATCCATAAATATGTCAGAAAACAGTCTAAAATATCTGTTACATCTTTTAAATTGATTGTTTTGTTTCACCAACAGTTCAAAAACCTAAAAAATATCCAGTTTACTAAAGCTGCAACTAAAGATTATTTTAATTGATTAGTTGTTTGATCCATAAAATGTCAGAAAATGTTCATCACTGTCTCCCAAAGTCCAAGGTGACGTCTTGAAATGTCTTATTTTATTCCAACTAGCAGTCCAAAGATCAGAGAGAGCAAAAGAAACCAGAAAATATTCAAAATATTCTTTAAAAAAATGACTCAAAATGATTAATTAATTATCAAAATAGCTGAAGTTCTACAGTTTACAATCACATAAGTCGAACATAAGCTGCAAATCCTCATAAACAAGATGCTGGAAATGTTTTAAATGATTCATAGATTATTAAAAAATAGTTTCAGGTTATCTTTCTATTAATAGTTACAGGGTTAAATATCATAAACATATGTGGAAACTGTTTTGATTTGACTTCGATGTTAAGACATTTCTGTTAGACTTTCACAACATGATGCAGCTGTGGATGAAAAAACTGTTTAAATTGCATTTTTATGTGTTTTATTTCAGAGCTGAAATGATAAACTGATAATTATTAGATGTATTTAAGTGTCTTCATGGTTTGTATCATAAGAGTTTAAAACAGTAGATCGTCGCTGCTGTTTTAAACTGACTGGACCAGTCGGGTTAAACTGTGTCTGTCTTTTATAACATTTACCGTCTTTTACTGTGTAATTGTCGGCTGGCGATGTGCAAAATGTTTTCTCCGTCCTGCGATCTGTGTTTTTTGCTTTTTGTGCGTGCAGGCTTGTCTGCATGTCTGCTCTCACATGTTTCTTCTTCCTGTCGTCTGCGTTTCATTCCTTCACATTCTGTCTGTTCATTCATTCATTCATCCCGCCTCGTGTCTGTCTTTGTGTGTGTCTTTGTGTGTGTGTGTCGTCTCTGTGCAGGTGGTACTATGGAAACATAAACCGTGTGAAAGCTGAGAAGCTGCTGCTGGCTTCCCAAAACAAAGATGGCTCCTTCCTGGTTCGCATCAGTGAGAGTCACAGTGACGAGTACACCATCTCCGGTAAGCAGCCAACGTTCACCCGCTCACCCTCGACAGTGACCTCTTCACAACTTCTTCCTCTTTCCACTCATCGCAGCATCTTTCCCTCCTTCTTTACCATAGAGAGAAACCTACAGTAGATTCCCTCCTGTGCCTCGTATCATTTCTTCTTTGTTTCTAAATTGTAGACGGGCTGAACTTGTGCAGCGTTTTCATCAAAGGCACAAATGGTTTGACTGTCAGGAGCAGTTTAGAGTTCAGTGTCAGTGTTTTGCCCAAAGATACTCACAGGATGTTGACAGGAGGAGCGTCGTAAACAAGTTGTAAAAATAGATTCTCATATGTTACATGCATAAGTTTGGAAAACTTCTTATTTAAAGGGAACATATTCTGCACATTTCCAGCTCTGTATTTTTAATCTGGGGCTGTACTGGTTTATCTTTGCATGATTTAGATCCTTATTTATCTTCTACTGGTCCTTTATGCAGCTCCTCAGTTCAGCCTCTGTCTGAAACAGGCTGTTTTAGCTCCTGTCTCTTTAAGACCCGCCTCCTGATGAGCCTGCTCTGCTCTGATTGGCCAGTTGTTGAGAGCAGCTGCCCCTCAGCAGCATGGATGTATGAAGAGAACTGGATGCAGCGACGGAGGCGGGGCCTCGTTCATTCCTATGAAAGTTGCTCAGTGGCACATGAAACCAAAAAAAGTTTGACTTCTGCGCATAAAATTACCCGGATGTTCTGGGATCATTGGACCCATGGAGCGTGCGCAGTAGAGCCATTCGCCGGCCGAGTCGGCTACTTCCTGTTTAGCCCTCCATATCAAATTCTGACAGTTAGACGAGTCATTTCATTGGGTTGTGATGCTCAAAAAACTGTATCCACTGATTTACAGACGTATCTTTCACAATGTAAGTCTGTGGGAAAAAGTCTGTTTGGGCCCAGTAGGGTCACATGACGTTACACGGTTTGGCCGCCATGTCAAATTGGGGTCACAGCTCGGTGCTGTTCCTGGGGGCTTGCCCCTCAGCAGACTCTCCAGAAACTCCATAGTATGGTGGCCCATAAGGACAAAAGAGAAATGCAACAATGGCTGGAATAAACATGACAACACCTCTGGTTCTGTTGCATTGTTTACGACCCTTTTTCTAAAAAAACCCAACTGTCCGTTGTGTAATGTAAATATTAGATTTTTTGACTTGGACCAGATTTCTTTAAAGTGGCTATAGTCAATATTTTTTATAATAATAATGATATATGATCTGTCAGTGTATAATTATCAGCGACTCTGCGGCTCCTCTCAGCTTTACGGAGCTTTATAGTCGAGTTTCAGCTCATTGTTTATCCGTCCGGCTGCAACTTTTACTGTTCTGGTTCACTCTCAGCGGCTCTCATGGTGAGTAAATATTGGACTTACATTCACCAGGTGGACAGGAACACGACTTTAAATGAATGATAATGTTGCCCCGTCACTGCTGGATGTGGAAATAAAAGCAGCTGTTTGCTGTTAGCATCAGTTAAAGCAGGTTTAATGTTTGTGCTTTGTGTTTTGTTCTTACGGGCCACCGTACAAGTAAATGAAAACACATGTTCAACACTTGCATTCATTAGAAAATGCTTCACATAAATTAAACATATTTGACGGCGTGTTCAGAACATAAAGAAACAACAAAAAACAAAATGGATGTGACGCTAAAAGACGCTAAAACCTCATAAACAAAGATTGTTTTCTAATATCTACAATAATATCCCAGTCACACATTCAGAACTTTAACAATAAATTAAACACTGTTCATTTTATTTTTTTTAACATCAATAACGAGCGAGCGACGTGTTTGTCGGTTTCCAGTGTCGTCTGGAAACGTCTCCTTTGTTCTGCTCCGATGTTTCCGTCGTCTGTGTTTCTTCGTGTTGTGAATGTTTGTTGAAGACGTTCTCCGTTTCGCTCCTGTTTACTAAAGTTGCAGATTGTACCACGTTCGGAGAGAGAATCCTCTCCTCTATCCTGTCCTCCATCATCACCCCCTCCTCCTCTTCCTCCTCTTCCTCCTCCTCCTCCTCACCCTGCCCTGCCCTTCAGTCTTTCAAGGTCTGCAGCCACTGTCAACCTCAATCTCCTCGTCTTCGATTTTCTCTCTCTCTCTCCACTCCTCTCTCCTCTCTCCTCTCCCGTCCTTTCTACTCCTGTGTGTGTGTGAGGTGACACATCGTGCCCTCGGGCAGCCATGTTGGAGGTCCGCAGTCCACAACAACAACAACAACAACAACAACAGCAACTGCCGATAGCGTTCTTAAGACGATGATCCTGTCTGAAAACTAATAACACCATCAGGTCGTCTCGCTGTGCAGTCCAGTATTTCCAGTTTAGTGGGTAGATAGAGTTAAAGATTATTGATTTAACTTCATTCCAATACAGGGAGCAACACACAGAGTCATCTGTTTACTTTATTGAGATGTTTTTACTTTAGTGAAACGGTGACTGACATGAGAGTAAAGCAGCCAGAGGGCCTTTCGAACAGCCGTGGGACTCTCCGTGTGTGTGTGTGTGACGTGTTTGTCAATGTAAGAGAAACCGAAAGAGATAAAAAAAAAACAGTTGTTGGCAGGGATGTTTATTCCTTGATCTTTATCTTTTATTCATTAAATCTAATTGAAATGTAGATGTTGTGTTTTGTTTTGTGTTTTTTTTGTTGTCGTCATTTCTCTCTTTTGACCTCGCGAGTGAAGAGTTTGACATTAAAGCTTTAACAGATATCAAGAGATTTACGCTCACCGAGCACTTTGTTCAATCCAGTCTAATGAAATCCGACACAACAGCTCTGCCGCGGCTCAGGAAGGTGATCGTTCTACTTTATGTTTATTATCGAGGTCGTAGCGGGTGGTGGTGGTTGTACTGGGGTACGTGTTCCTGATATTTGTCTGCTCCATTTACATAAAATCCTTTTATATTTTATGCAGGCTGTGATTTAAGAAGTGAATTAGATTCTTCCACCAGAACTCCCTCCATCTTTTTAGAGTGACTCTTTGTCCTTTTTTTTTTATATTAGTCCATGAAATATTTAGTTAGTTTGACAGCTGCAGCGGTAGAAAGAGACGAGACGGGAGAGAGAGTCAGCTGCCAAATCCTAACCGAGGAGGACGTATGATCCATTAAAGGTATAATATGTAATTATTCCTCATAAAAATGTGTAAAAACAACTAGACTTATGTTCTATATGTTGTTGAGTTGTACTTACATTTCTCTGGCCTCAGCTCTGAAGTCCAACCCCTCCCATCTGAGAGAGCTGCATCTGATTAATAGTTTTCGCTTTTCAAACCCAGAGAAATCTGTCATTTTAATCAAAGTAACGGACCGTTTCATTTGGTGGCCTGTCAATGGCGTCATACCTCCTCTACCAAAGAGTATAGTGCACAAGATGCATGTGTCGGCGCCGTGTTTTTCCGCTACAATGGTGTCTAGCAAAGAGTAACTTCCACACATACAAGATAATACATGGGCTTTGTTGTGCTTGTTCCACACAAACTGTTAGAAATGGACTTTTATTCAGTTTGAAGCCACATTTTCATGATAAATTTAGCTGGTTTTTAACTTGATCTTTTAGCCGCAAGAAGGATTTTAGTCATTGGACGTCTGGATCTTAAGTTAAACTGGGCAAACGTTAGCAGCAGCTCGGCTAACAGCCCCTTCAGGAAGTCCGCTGCTCGCCCAACATGGTGGAGAAACTGCTTTAAGTAGTGTTTTAATCTGCATGTACGTTTGTTTTTGGAGAGGAGGAGACTGGATCTAAAGTTATAAGAGAAATAAACCGAACAAGTGTTAGCAGCAGGTCGGCTAACAGCCCGTATCTGACGTCCGTGGGTCGCCATAGAAACAACGATCTTTTAGGTGAAACGGCTTTAATCAGCGGGTCCGTTTGTTCTGGAGAGGAGGAGAAAACATCCTGAACCGTCAACACTGGAGTAATCCTATCCAACAACCAAGTCAACAACTCCCATCATCCCTTGCTGCTTCACACCGTCATCACACTCTGTCTGTTGTTATTGTTTTGACTGAGAGACTCTTAGAGTTGTTCGGTCCATAAAAATATGTTTCTGAAAGCTCAAGATGACGTCCTCAAATGTTTTATTTTCTCTACAACTCAAAGACATTTCAGTTTACTGTCACAGAAACTAAAGAACCCGAGAAAATATTAATATCGGAGAAGCTGGATTTGGCAAATTTGGACTTTTTTTTTTTCCTCAGAAAGTGACTCAAAATGATTGATTATCAAAATATATGGCAATTAATTTAATACTTGGCAACTAACCACTTAATCAGCTAATTGTTGCAGCTCTGCAGCTTTTATAGGTTCATAAATTTAAGCTAAAAAACATGAGAATGTCTGTAAATTTAGCAGCTGCTGGAAAAACTCAGCAGCTGAGCGTCGATCACATTAATAACATCTAGAAACGATGTTGAGACGTTTCTGTTGCTCCTCCTGGCTGAAGCTAATTAGTCATCCAACAGTTTTTATGACTCTTCCCGCTCTAATTCGGCGTGTTACAGACGGGACAGATAAGCGCTCCCGACTCGTAGTAACCTACATTTGGAAGCCGGTCGTCCTTATCAGCCTCCACTCCCACGCCGACTGAGCTCACAGCCAACTCTCTCTCTCTAATGGACCTCCATGATGCCAGCAGAGTTTGGCGATACGCGTGTGATTAGTGGCTTCTGTTATCGCTCTCCTCGACTCCCCTCCGGCCTTTTTTCTTTCTCTCTCTCTCTCCCTCCCTCATGACTTTATCCTTTTTTTTTCTTTTTCTTTTATTCGTTCCTCTGGCTTCAAACCATCGTCTGCGTCGTTTTCTCTCCCTCCATCGACCTCCTTTTCCTCCCCCCCTTACAACCCCACACCTCCTCTGCAAGGTCCTTTATGTCCCAGGGGGGGAAACACTGCAGTTAAGACTGAGCTGGTACTTTCTGCATGTGTGTGTGTGCATACATACTCTGTTTAACGGCCTGATTTACAACCACATCAACACACATCTTCATCTTCTTTGACTGTAATAATCTACTATGTCTGTTTATTGCTTTGAGGACTACATTCATGGTCTAAATCTAGCGTTTCCACATGCATGTTTATTCGGTTGTTGCAGCCTGATTGGCAACACCGAAGTCTCGACCGTCACTTCCTGTGTAGCTGCTGTTCCGCTAGTTTATGTGGAAATAATCGGATCTATCTTAGAAGTCGAACTAGGCAGCGGCGGCGGCGGCGGCGGTGGCGGCGATATCGGGCTGCGAACACTCGTCAGCGTGTCACCGTGACAAAGCAGTTTGAAGGAATGACAGGCGGAGTCTTAGAGGATTCACAGCCAGTCCTGTGAATCATCTCCTTTTCACAGATCCTGCCTTCAGGGATCTGGTTCAGAGGCCCCGTCAGTTAAACTGGTTATGAATGGATAAACCGGCACCTGGCGCTTCTTAAATCATTTTTAGCAACGTGTTCTTTGCTTTTTTTTATGAAGTGGGATGTAACAGTGTAATTAAATGTTGTTTTTAGATGATAAGGTGCATTCAAAGGAGGGCACCAACACACTAGTTGAGTTACACACATTTTTATTTATGAGTATTGCCAGAAAATGTATAAAAGCTGTTTTGTTTTAAGCTCCACGGGGCTCGCATCCAAACAAAACATCTAGTCTTGAGTAAACACCGCAGTCAGAATACCCAGTACAAGTGCTGTTACAAGCAGGTTTTTTTTTTTATTGTGTCATAAAATGAATAAAAAATGATCCGCTGGTCCTACTGAAGCCTGAGCCTGAAGATGTCGGAGGAAGCGGCAGAGTGTGGTAACGAGGACAGATGAGGAAAATTTGGCGAATGAATCAGATTTTCGATGTACGAGAACTTTTTTTATAAATGAGGAACACATGGTTTGTTTCTGCCTACGGGGGATTAATTAAGTGTTAAGTGACTGTTTCTGCTTTTTAAACATCACAACATGTGACTGTAACAACTCTTCTTCCTCTCTTTTACAGCTCGGAGCGAGGGGAAGGTGTACCACTTCAGGATCCAGCGCTCCTCCATCGGCGCGTACTTCGTCTCGGATAAGATCTCCTTCGCCACGCTGGGGGAGCTGATCTCTTACTACCAGAAGAACCCTCGCAGCCTGGGAGTGCTGCTGGAGGAGCCCTGTGCACAGCAGGTAGGACCCAGAGACACACCGAAAACAAACGGTTTTTTACTTCTATTATTGTGAGGACCTTCGCTGACGTACTGGCTTTAAAGCTGCGCCGACCGATTATTTATTAACAACGGATCAAATGTGTAATATGGAGCGTTGTCATAGTGATGATAGTGATAGCAGCTTATGTGTTGTTTTATCAGTTTTATGGTCTTTCAGCTCTTTGTTTTGGTTTTATGGCGACATAAACACTGTTTCTAGACGCAGCAAAGAGATGTTTTCAGGAAAAATGTCTAAAAAAACCACAGTCAGTGAGTAGCTGGTGGAACATTTAGGAGATGAAACATTTTCCCTTTAGGGATAATAAAGTTGCAGAGGCAGACATTTTCCTCAGGAGTTGGTGGAGTGGAGAGCAAAAACAGACCTGAGAGAGAGAATGAACAGAACAGGACTTAAACCTGCAGTGCAGAACTTTCTCTTACATATAAATGACTGTATGTTAGCTCTCTGCTAACTCGACCAGGGGATTAAATAATTTAATCATTTAATCTAGACTTTCCAAATGTTATTAGACCGAATCGATGAAATTCTAATAGTGAAATGAAATGAATGAAATTTTTTGGGGGGAGTTGTGTGACGCTTAAAACAATTTATCCACTGTTTTACAGCTGCGGCGACAGAGTAGGCTACAGCGGAGCTAATGACGTTAGCGCGTGTTGGCAGTGTTTTTGTAATGACTCTCACTGCCAGAAGGGGGAGACAAAACACCAACTTGAAATGAATGCTAATGTCTTTACGTCTGCGTAAACACGGCACTGTTTGCTAACACACTCACCATAACTTTATACGTTGATCATATGTTAGTGTTACATTTATGCCGCCAAGTGGCCAAACAATATATTAACTGATTAATTAATTAATGCACCTTTAAACTAAACCTAATTTTTAGCTTTAATGGCGACTGAACAAAGTCTCTCCTTCCAAAAAACGTCCCGACTTTAAAAGTTTAACTTGGTCCTCACAAAGATAGAAGTACAAGAGCAAACATGGCAGACATGAGATGTTATGTGCTCCAAAATATCTGCACACACCATGTTTATGTATGTAAATATATATATAGTGTGTGTGTGTGTGTGTATATATACAGTATATAGCTATCATGTGCATGTGAGTGTTTTGATTTGTTAACATTAGTTTTCTATCAGGTCTGTGTTGTCAGTAGTGCAAACACCCGAACATACTAACACTTAAAAACACATTAAATTATATGTTAAGACTTTATTGATCATAAGAGGAGAAATTAAATGTCACAGCAGCACAGCGAGTACTCCAAAGCAAAGTGGCAGTGAACGTACAGCGTATGAAAGTATGATGTGAATGTGATTTTTATAATATTTATACAGCTTTCAAAGCAATGAAAGTCCAAAGTTATGAAATTCACAGGACGTAAACGGCATTAAGAACAAATACAAGAACTCAAGATGCAATAAAAAAACATAGAAAATAAATAAATAAAAATATTGTGCAGCTCTGTACTGAACCACAGAGGTTGAAATGACATCACACCATGCATGTAAACAATAATATACTTTATTTGTCTCCTTACAGAACACAGTTTCCATTAAATTCTGATTATATTACTCACTTCAGAGTTAATTATTACAAAAGTCTGTGGTGCTGTGTTTGATTCGGCTCTTTTAAGGTGTGTTACTGTTAATTATCTGTTTAACCACGAGTCACCTTCACCTCCGTAAGTTTTCATTCGTGTCCCGACGCGATCTGGACGGTTAAATATGGATCCTACGTCTGTGTGTTTACGCATCTCCTCTCATGTGACGTCTTTCCAGCCAATCACTGCTGCTTATTTACTCATTTATGTTTTTGTTTTTCAATGTTGGGACGTTTTTATTTGCATCATATAATTACATCAGCAATTTTTATTTATTTATTTATTTTCAAACAATGTGGCTGAATTTATATGAAATTACACGTTTACGCCTATCAGACTCACGAAGGATCATTTTAAGCCTCTGGCAGCGCTGACCTGTGTGTATCTGAGGGTGACACACACACACACACACACACACACACACACACACACACACACACACACACACACACACACAGAGAGAGAGAGAGACGCAGCTTCAATAATTGATGCAAAAACTCACCTTCACAATTCAATATAAACTGAATTACAGCAAATAATTCAACATAAATATCCATGAACGGGACGACAGGAGGAGAAATTTCACTGAATGATTCAACAGTTTTCCATATTTCATGTTTTTAATAATGTTAGTAGTTTTTCTGGGTGTATTAAGACCCCTGAAAAGATGATTTAGAGTCTTAAATAGCTAATAAAACACACAACAGGGTTCCCATAAATATTCCTAATAGCCTGATAGTCCTGTTTGTTAAAAAACTAATTGATCGTCTTCATCAGGACTGTTTGGACGATCAGATTTGAATGAAAACAACCATTTCAAACCTGCTCAGATTAAAAAAAAAACATGAAATCTCTGACGTGAAATAAGCAAAACTTCACGTCTCCGCACACAGTTGTGCCAAATTCTTCAGCTTGATATTTTTTTTTTTTTTTTTCTTTGGCAAACTAACTGTTAAACTCTAATAGGATCTGAACTCCAGCTGGTTTAGTGTTTTGTAGCGTTTCTCAATGAAAAGCAGCCAGTAATGAGTCATAAGCCTCCAGCTACAGTTACCACTGATGTTAATACATTTCAAGGCAACAAAAGCTCCACTTTTTAATCCAGAATATTCCAGTATCTGTTCGCTTTTTAAGTATCTTTTTTTGTGAAACAAAAGTGCGACAAAAGCTCCTTAATTGATCTTCCTATTGTTGCACTGCAGCAGGAATTTAATGAGCGCGCCGTCCTGTGCAGGAATACATGAATACTAAGAGGCAAAACATATTTGGAGTGTAATTAATCAGAGAATAAAATATTTGGAACAGTTTTTAGAATAAGATAACGCGGCAGTGCTGTAATTACACGCGCTATCTCTGCACTGCAGCTTAAATTAAACCCCCAGCGAGCTGTATCCTTTATTCATGGCTCATCATTTCCAGCCCGGCGGGAGACGACGGAGCAGAAGCTCACCGAGCTTTCCTCCGCATCTGGAGACTCTCTCTGCAAAAAAAAAATGAGAAAGCACAAGCACTCAGATAACTGCAATTACACATGCAGAGTAACGCTGAAGGTTAATGGAATATGACAAAATATTTACATATATTAAAAAAAACAAGTTGAAGTTTGTTTTTTGTTTTTTTTTTGCTCCAAATGGATGAAAAAGGTTTTTTTTTTTAGAATAGAAATCAGCATTCAGTGATTCCTCCCTCTTCTCTCTCTTCCCTTCCAGCAGAGGCTGTGAGTCTGAGGCCACGGACACACTGAGGCAGAAACACACACACACACACACACACACACGTTGACCAAGGTAACTTTAGGGGACAGTACGCAGACCTACATTCGTCTGCTGGAGACCGAACGTAACCTTTAATCACTGACCTGAAAATGAGCTTTTTCCCCAGTCGGAGACGCAGCTTTTTGTTCTCAGTTGGAAAAGGTCGCCCCCAATTAACTGGTGTTTTAGTCTGAAATGTGTCCCCGAAAGTAGCCTATGACAGACACACACACGAAAACATGAGACACTGACAGTCTGTAAAAAAAAAAAAAAAGACAATTTTTTTTTACTTTTTTATATTTTCATTTGAAATCTTTTCTTTTTATTTCATTTCATTGTATGATTT